>VZTE01005386.1:939588-949655 GCA_013397775.1 Eulacestoma nigropectus | reverse complement strand
CGGCGGCAGCGGAGGAGGAGGAGGAGGAGGACTCCGGGCGCGGAGGGGAGGAAGCAGGCAGTGCTTGCCATGGCCTCCAACTTTAACGATATAGTCAAGCAGGGCTACGTGAAAATCCGCAGCAGGAAGCTGGGGGTGAGTTCTGTCTCCCTTCGCCGGCGCTGCCCGGGGTGGGGGCGATGCGTTGGGTGTCGTCTCGCCGGCCTGGGGGGCGGCGGTGCCCCGGGCCGGGGCCGGCAGCGCGGGGCGCGGCGACCTGCTGCTGGTGCTGGGGCTGCCGCTGGTGCTGGGGCTGCTGCTGCTGCTGCCGCTGGTGCTGGGGCTGCTGCCGCGGCTGCTACCGCTGGTGCTGCTGCCGCCGCTGGTGCTGCTGCCGCTGCCGGGGCTTGGACTTTGCTCCCAGCTCCGGAGGGGTCGGTGGGGATGCGCTGCCGCTGCGCCTCGGAGAGAGCCGGCTGTTCACCTCGCCGCTCCTCCCTTCTGTCTCAGCGATCGCCCGCCAGGGTCACTGTCCGCGAAAAGCTGCGCCCCGTGCCCCCGTCCTCCTCTAGACCCCCAGGCCGAGGCTGACACCCCCCTTTGGCCGTCCCTGCGCTCCCCTGTCCCTCGCCTTCCTGCCTCCGGCAAGGACTTGGGTGGGGAGAGGAAGGCGCAGGCAGGATCTGTAAACTTTGTGTACAAATTCTCCCTCTCTCTCTCTTTCCCGTTTCGGAGAGGGATGTTTTCAATCAGGGCAGGGTCAGAAAACACTCTGCTGGTACCAGAGTAACAGAGAAAAGCGGGCGTGGAGGTGTGGTGGTACTCTGCCCTAGGGCGTGGGGGACTGGGGAATGGGAGCCTGCAGCGCACCGGGGACGGGCAGTGAGGCTACGGGGTGACAGCCTCATGAACCTAAAGGCAGATGCAGAGGCTGACAGTGATAAAAACTCGGGGCGATCTCTTAGGTGAGGGTGGCTGTTCACGGTGCCCACCGGGATGCTCGGCGACACCGTGTTATTGGCCACGGGCACTCTCCCCGAAGGGGTGCAGCAAACCTTGAGAAGGCGGTGAAGTTGGAGCAGAGTGTGTGCAGAGGTCAGGATTTTCTAAACTTCAGTCGGTCCCGAGAATCATCGGTTTAGGCTGTTTCCTACCCTTTGTGAGAGAAGAGGAATGCTTGCTGGCTTGCACAGCTACTTATGTTGCCAATAATCCCAAAAGGTCCAAGTCCCTGTTGGCCTGAGGCTGGGAGAAGGTCTGAGGTTCTTTGTGTTCACTCTTTCAGTTTTTCTTCAGGTGTGCAAAAAAATGCCAGGTCTCTACCAGCTCTCTCTTCCAGAGGGGTGGTCCCTGCTTCCCCTGAAACCTAACAGCAGGGACCATATGAAATCTGCCCTCCTCCAAGTCGTGCTCTGAGAGCTTATCACAGTGCTAATATTTATCTCCTCCTCCTTCTCTCCCTCTGTCCCTTCCCCCCCAGATGCTGTGCTTTGCTTGCAGACACAGTGTGCAGAATGGTGGGACACTAATCATAAATTGACCTTTGGAGCACTTTGGTGACTTGTCAGGGCTGTTAATTCCAAAAGAGCACAGGAAAGTTTGGTCCAAACCCTTAATGGCCTCAACTACAAATGTTTGAGATACAGTGTAAATCCAAAGAGAATGGATGCTCTTATTGATGATTTTGCAACCCCAAAGTCACTCTGTGCATCAGTCAAGCATTAATCTTATCTGAAGAAGCAATTTCTAAGCCTTAGTTTGTTTCTGGCAGTCCTCTGCTTAACCTTTGCTCATCAGTTTTTCCACTGCTCAGCAGTGTTATTGGATGGGCCCAACGCAAAGTAGATGATGGTATCCCAACACCTTGATGTTTGTATCAAGTTAATCTATTTGGTTTGCAAATCTGGATCTGAAGCCATCTCAGAATCCTTTAAGTGTGAAATTATGTATATGCGTATCTCTATTTATGCAAATACTTTTATATAGCTATGTCTGTGGTGTATGTGCAACAAATGTAGAGTTCATATCACAGTAATCTTGGATGATATTTGCTGACCTGTGTAACAAAAATTATGAAGACAGTGATACTTCATTGCAGAATATCTTATGTAGATTGAATGTTTTGTTTTGAAGATGTTAATCTTATTTTTTTAAGGGGGACACCTATAACTTTTTTTTGGCGTGGATATTTTCCATGGTCGTAATATCATACCTCTACACTGAGCAGAAGGGAAACAGTTCATATGGTGTTTATGGAGGATTTTCTCCTACTGGAGTGTGTGAGGGTGACAATTCAAACTATACAGCCTCAGGCAGGTGGTAGTATAAGCTTAAATATGCCATATGGAAATGCACATCTGAATAAATCTATTACATACAGTTTAAAAGGGATTATATTTTATAGAAAATAGCATCAAAATTCAAATGAATGTGATGGTTGAAAGGTATGAATATGTGTGTATATATCCATAGCTAATTGGATTCTTGTGACTGAATATCTAAATGCAATTTTTATTCACCAAGTGAAACGTTAAGGGTTTGTATTTTTTTCCTTTATGTCTGTCTCCAAGTCCAAACCTTAATGACTTACACTGGAGCTGTCATAATGTAGGTGAATACTTCAGTTTTCAGGGATATAAATGTCTGCTAGCAAATGAATATTTTTAACCTCCAAATACACTGAAAAGAGGGAAGAGAGCTGTGGGTTCTGGAAACTAAGGCTAAGATAATTTTTAAATATGGCAATAGAATTTTATCTCTTGCTAGTTATGTTTCATCCTTACACACTGGAAGTTACTGGGGTAGTTTTTTTGGTCATAATAGTCTACATTCTTTGAATATTTCAAAGTCTCCTGAAAAGCAGATTGATTAAAACTTGGAGAGCTGAGGTGTCTAATACCAATTTTAGTGCTAGACTTGGGCAATAAAACTAATTCTAACCTTTAGGCTGGTAGCCAATTTGTTATAGAAATTCTTCCAATTCAGCTTTTATTCTGTCTTGTTTTGTGACTGAGGGAGCCCTGGCTAGGAATCAAATGGAAGATACTTCAATAGTATATTTTCATTTTGCTGAAAAAAGCCCCACAACAACAAGCTTTCATTTGGGAGAACTTTCTGGTAGAATTTAGTTTTTCAAGAATTTAATTTACAAAAACCCAAGTAGTAAATCTTCATCTAACTGTAGAATAGAAATCTTTATGATTCTTTTTTTAACTAGGTATAATGTTTCCTTTTGACATTTTACACCTTGCTCTAAGTACTTGTTACCCTGTCTGCCTACTTCCCATATACCTTCAAATTCTATTCATATTATGCATGAAGTCAGGACTCGATGATTGATTGATTCTGTTCAGAAAAGTGATTTGAAGACAAAAATGATGCCTAAATCTTGATGGAAATACATGGCAAGAAGAACTGTGAGAATCTGTCCTTATTTTTTTGTTTCATGATACTTGATCATTAAATTTTGTTTTGCCTGCTTTTCACTGTAATCTTTAACTGCTTGTTTACCATTTGATTCACATCTTAATGAATTTCTGTGTATTCTTCTGACAGTCCAGTATTTTCAAGTAGACTTCATTGTTCTGATACTTTTATGTTGTTAAAGTTGCTTTTGTTGTAAGGTTGGATAGTCAGCTGAGGAGCTTTACCAGCCTCTCTGTTGCTGTTTTCTGACATCTGGGAATATCATGGTTTCTGCCGTGGAGATATCAGGCCACGAAGAGACATCCAGCCAGTCTGACCACTTAGCTTGTCTCCTTTTGTTAAGCATAAACTGTACATGAAACTTTTCTCTGGTGCCTTGAAATGGCATTTATATTTTAAAAGCGATGTAGTAGGCAAGCTCGCATGTATACGTCACATCTTCGAGGTATCACAGTGTCTTTGAAACTTAGAAACTGTAGCCATTGAGGATGACTGTATTAAAACGTCTTTATAAAATCTGTTTCCCTGCAACCTAAATATGCCTTTCTTTTCAGTGCCCTGGAATTCTCGCATTGTTTGATATTTTGCTTTTCTCTAATACTACATAAAGGAAATAGTCATTCTTGCAGCCATTACATTTGACCTGTGTGACCCTTCTTTGAAATAAATTTGATTGTAATGTGGTGTGCTGTTCAGATCAGAATAGGTCATTTGTGTTGTGTGGAACAGGACTGTGCTGCCTTTGTTCTATTGGAATCTTTCATACTTGTGTCACATTAAAATTCATATGACACAATTTTGTACTGCACTGGCTGTGCTTATAGGCTGAAACTTTCTTATAGCAGATTGGAATCCCTTTGTTGCCTCCTAATAAACTAAGCTGTAAGGATTTCATGCCTTGCTGAAGTGCTGTTTCTTAGAAGAAAAACAATTTGATGTCACATTAGGAAGTCTAATTAAAAATGAACATTGTGTCACTTTGATAGTCTTGTTTTGACCCATATCAACCTTCGAAGTCATAATCTTATTGTTTGTTCGTTTTTGTCTTTTTTTTGTTGTCATGCCTTGGCCATAGAACTAAAGAATCCAATCTATTTGAAATTTTCACTCAGTTTGTTAGTAATTACTAATTTTTCTGTGTGTCCACATACTAAGTGGAATTATTTTCTGGGTGCTTCAGTTTATACTCTAATACACCTATCCAAAGAGAAAATTGTACCTGTCAGTCAGTCTTGATTGAGTAATAAATAGTAGGTTGCTCTTAGCCACCAAATTAGAAGTTCTACCATATAACTCTCCCCTATTTTTAACCATACTTTCAGATCATTACAGGTACCTTTTCTGGAAATGAACACAGTGTTTCTCCTTCTGCTGTTAACCCCGTCTTCAATCAATCAGGACTAACAATGCTATGAATACAAACCACTGATTGCAGCATGGTTCCACTTGAAATAATGCAGTATGTGTCTTACAAAATCCTAACATTCAATTGATATTGTGTGTATATTTAGGGTGAAGAAAGCAAAGGGACCTGCAAAATGTCTTGGGTTTGAGATACATTGATTGATCGCGCTGGCTCTGCAAGTGGGTCATGATGAATACAGAGGGCAAAGTAAAGGTTCTTGTATTTCTTTGAGTCGCCACAGCATAGAAGCAAACAAACACATGAAAAAGTACAGGCAAGTAGTGCACCTGGGGTGGATGTCCTTTCCATAGATTATTTTATATTATTGTCTGTGGGAAAGGTGCTCAGCCTGATTGTAAGCACCGAGATTGCCTTTTATATAACTACATCCTGACCGGTGACATAAACTGTAAGTTACGTGTCGGAGCATGGAAATAATTCGAATGAAACTATAAAACCTTGATTCCTGTTTATAATAAATTCATTTTAATTTTTATAAAGCTCCAGATGGACAAGATTTAGATTTCAGATTCCTTCCACGTAAAGGAGTTTCTTTTTCACGATAGTTCAAGGCAACCTGAGGTATGGAATTAAAAGGATTTTACCGTAATCCATTAAAGAAGCTGGTCACATTCACTACTTAATACTGAAAGTATCGTTCAAAATACCAATAATTACTGCTTTCAGTCTTCTTGCTACAGTTACTTGAATGGATTTGAAGAATTAAAAAGAAAATACATGGATTTCCAATTTGGTCATGATGGAAAGAACAAGCATCTTGAGCTTCCGACCAGTTTTTATTGATTAAGCATATTGTACAGGAAATTGAAAGAAATATCTTGCAGCCGTAGTAAAAAAGGACAAAAAGTCCCACAACTTTTTCATGCTAATGTTTATATTAAAGCAACTTGTGAGTCAGGCTTGTGGTAAGCACTTTGAAGTTGCTGTGCTTCCCAGTTGATTTTCTTGATGTGCTTTTCCACCTCTTAATTCCCAAGAGGTGTGATAGCCTAAGGTCTAGTAATTTTGTAATGGATGGCACTTATTTAAAGAGTCAAATAGTTCTCTTTTGTAGATAGCATATCACATCCATGTTATCAGTGGATTATAGATGCTTCTATTTTTACTCGTGTGTGTAATACCATTAGCTTCAGTGAGATTACACCTTAGCTGTATGAAGATTACACAAAGAAGTGTTTGTACAGACTCTCTCACTTGCATATTGTGAGATGGTAAAATTTTGTTGAGAATTTATTTGTATCTCCTGTAAGGCCACCTGTTTTTTCATTTAGGAGTCTGTCCTTTTTGTCCTGTGATGGACGTTAAAACCTAATGAAAAGACCCAGTGAAAAGACCCTGAAGTCAGTTTAAGGAACCAGTTAACTTCAGTGGCTTTGGTTCAGTGTCCATGTGGGAACATTAGCCACGTGCATAGAACACGAATTTCCTTGTTGTAAAATGCCCTTCAAATCCTACTCAAAGGAATTGTCCTTTCTGAAATTGGTAATTATGGAAGGAACATGCTCTATGAGTCCTTGAAATATACAAGGAATTATTCATGTAATTCCAGTAGTGAGTTTTCTCCCTAGTTTTTTAGAAATAATCTCTCTTCGAATCATTCATTCAGATTTTTGCAAGCAGTGCAAAATGCTTTATAGCTGTTGCCTGGCAACAGCATATTCAGGCAACAGCATATGTGAGTCAGTTGTTAGTTATACGTTTATATATGTGACTGTGTATAGTGCATATATTTTAGATAGATACTAATGAGACTTTTTTTTAAAAAGCATGTTATGAAATGCTCTTTTTAAAAATAATAAAATTCAACTAAAGCTTTTGGGGTCTACATTACCCTGGAAAGTTTGTCTTTCATTTTAGGTCATGTGAAAGATCATCTAGCTGAACAGCTTTTCACAAATGTGGTGATGTAGTTAATATACTTCTATGCAGTCTTAGTGAGCAATGTAAAATATTCTCTTTGTTGAAGGCAAGCGGTATTTTATGTGTATGGATGCTGAATTATATTCCTCACTGTTCTTTAAATTAATAATCTGTTATTGAACCAAAATGTGGATGTTTTACTGTATACTTTCATATATGGTATATTTAAAATATTAATTGTTAATGTTACACTGCAATTTTTGTTTTTAATCTTTTCAGCTTGCAGTGCAACTCTAAGATTCAAAAAGATTGTGGTGTATTATTGTAATGAATCATAGTTTGGTTGAAATTTTTTTCCAAAAAAAATACAGACTTCAACTCTAAATACTATGAAATTTCTTGAAGAAAATCAATAAAGAAAAACAAGGAAGCCTTTTAATATTGTGGAGAAAGTTTTTATGTAGTAGGACAAAATTGCAAACTTATAAAAAAGGTTTTAGTGAGAGTAAAGTGTGTGTAGTAACTGTATCTTGACACTTGTGCACATAAATGCTTACTTTTGATTAATATTTTTTTAATATTCAGCGTACATGTTCACACACCATGTCTGAGGAGAAAATCTGTGTGATTGATAAGCACAGCTCATAAACCACTATATCTGAAAACTTTACAAGTCAAGAGAGTTCCAAACAGTGAGATTTGCAGCTGGCATCCGAATTGAATCTACTGTCTCCAGGAGTGCTCTTAATGACTGGGATAGGGTAGGACAGCTTTCTTGGAAAGAGCTTTGAAGATGAATGTTTATTTTGAAGTCTATTTAGAAATTAAGGGGAAAAAAGATATGCAGTCTGTAAGCTAGTAATGAAACATGCTCCTTTTCAAAAATGATCTCCACTGCAAAATAAGTCTTCCAGATTCTGATGCTTTTTAACAATTGCAACCTGTGAAACATGGTATTGCTGTCATACTGAGAGGTTACAAGCCCATGCAAATGGAGCCTCACAGGAATTACTGTTCACTTAAGATGCACATAAATTAGGAAGATAATTAAGGGAAGTGTGTAAATCTTTTAAAAGATTGATCTTCTTTCTCTCTGTTGTTCAGTTGCCAAAATGTCCCTCATCATCTCCGGCTTATCTGGGCTGAACTTTGTAAAGGTTGTATTCATTAGCATATCAGTGAGGAATTAGAAGCACACAGCATTGACTAGACCTGGAGAAAAAAGTTGCACACTGTCTGCTGGAGGAAGGGCCCTTTGGCATATTTCCCCTACCTGATCATTGCAAAGAGAATTAATAGCAAAGCTTAATATCGAAAGGTTGTCACCACTGTAGAATCAAATTACTACTGTCTTTGAGAAAGAAGGCCTTGATACCTCCAATACTCTTTGTTTGTCCCTGGATTTTTTTGAGACAGTCTTGCTCCGAGGTACTCTGTCCTCAGAGTGAATTGGTGTATCCTCTTTTCTCATGCAAACACCTTTTTTCCTGCAAAGAGAAAAGAGTGTATGAAGTCGTACAAAATAACAATACAAAAGAGTTTTCTGAATGAGTGGTCGTAATTATTGGTTTTGTACAGTGCCTAAAAAGAGGGAAAAGCTTCCATTTTAACTGAAATTGACATATTAAATTATTAATTGCTAGATTAGTATGATAATTGTAAGGCGTATGATATGTATAATATATATAAAATAGTATGGCAATAAGCACCCTAACAACAAAGGGTGGAGGTTAATTTTTCATAGTTGTAACAAGGCTATTAAAATAAAAGATATTTTACTGAGTTTTATTTTCTGTAGTTCTAGTATCTTAAACTACAGAAAGAAATTTACAGCTTTTTGCACTGTTGATGAAATAACCTCTTTTGAGAAGACAAAAATCTTTGTACTGACGTGTTGGACTCGATATTAGAAAAGTTAAATTTTAGTCTTTTGCAGAGATGTAATTTGTAATCTTGAGTACTTTGATTCATTCCAGCCTTATTCTCAATTATATTAAGCCCACTGTACACTACATAAATTAAATTTAAAGCTGTGTTAAGGTCCCTTATACTTTCAGCATAGTGAATGCTGTTAGCGTAAGTGGTAAACAGGTTTTCAGAGCTCATCTTTTTCTGTTTGTAAAATTAGTATAACCTCTTTTCACCCATCATTGCTTTATTTTGTCTGTCTCAACTATAAACTCATGTTAAGTTCTCCTTTAAAATGTAGGTTGGCTAATGCTAATTGTGGTCAAAATGTTATTAGGTGCTACAACTCTATAGAAAACACTGGAATAATTCATATTTTCTTTTTAGTAATTCAAATTTCATAACTGTGGAATAGCTGAGGTTGAAAGGGACCTCTGAAGGTCACCTGGTGTGACCTCTCTCCTCAGGCAGGATCACTGCCTATTTTAATGTTGTATGAAGACTTTTGGTTGCAAAAGTAAACTTTTGGGTGTGTTTCACTGAATTCTTCTATTAATTTTTTTTTTTTTAGTCAGTATTTGTTTAGGTTTCTGTAATTTATTTTCGATTTTTGTGTATAAAGAAGGAAAATATTTTGCATTTTCCCCCCAGATCTTACTGATAGAAATGATTGCTCATCAATTTTCAGTTTTCTTCTTAGAAACAAGTGTCAGGAATAGGAATGCAAGAAGTCTGAAGCTGATAACTTTGATAGGCCTTATGTCTTTTTTGCCCTGAGACAGAATTATAGCATAAAATATAAAGTATTAGAAAAATTCACTTATAAAAGTAGATATTGAAATGTTTAAGGTAGAATTGTTCACATCTTATTTGGCAGAACAATCCTGAAAGCTGAATACGGTGCATGAGACAATTTCATAACGGCTTGGGTTGCTGGTCTGCAGTTGTGGATATAAATTTCTAACCCCAGCCATGCAGAAAAGCTGTACCTGTCAAATACATGGCACATAAAGTAACAACCTTATTTTAAAGCAGGGGGAAGGGTTAAAGATGTTACTGCAACATCTTTTTGCTTGTCTAGTGCAGTGTATCACTGGTCAGATTTTGAGAACACATCAGAGTTTTCTCATCTCCCAATTTTATAAAAGGCATGTTCTTCCACAAAAAAATTGGAAAACCCTTAATCTGTAGGCTTATGTGAAGCATTCTGATAAGCAATGCTAATACTCAGCCTTAAGTTGTGTGTTTTACCTGTTGTATCTTGGAGCCCAGCATGGGGAGCGTGTATTTGCATCGAAGGTCTGTGTGACTTTGTGCAGGTTGTAGGGTGAATAAGTTGAGTCCCCTTGCGGAGTCTACAGATAACAAAAAGCATTGTTTCTTGAGGAATTCTACTTACACAATATGTGCAATAAAAGAGCACGACAAAAGCTTTTATTGAGAGGAAATATTTAAGGTTACCAAAAAA
>VZTE01005386.1:682040-932748 GCA_013397775.1 Eulacestoma nigropectus | reverse complement strand
TTTTTTTTTTTAAATTCTTTTTCCATGTAAATTGAGAAGAAAGCTCATGGATAACACGTACAATGTAGATATTTCAGGTGCTAATTATACTTAAGTGTTGCACTCCTGTGATTGACAAAGTCATATCCTGGGGTGTCTTGTACTCACTTACTTTGAATATGTTTCAGCAAAATACCTTGGACTAAAGACAATTTTCTGCTTTGAAAAGCAGTGGACTAAACAGTTTAATTTGATTATTATTATTATAATAATAAAAGATTTTGTAAGAATGAAGCAATTGATATTTCCATGCCTCTATTCCAGTTGGATTCCTGAATTCCTTTAAAAAATTTCCTGTGAGTGATTTTCCAGTGTATTCTTTTATTTGCTGTTGTCATTTGTATAAGGCAAACAGAATCAATAATAACTTATATTCTTTTCTATCATGTCTGGTTTTAGGGCAGACATCTGATCTGATTTAAGCAAATAGAAGTTCTGCTACTCCAAGAGACTTGCTCCAAACTTACTGTGGACAAGGACAGGCAACGCAGGATGGAAAAAAAAAAAAAAAGAGAGAAAGAAAAAAAGGCTAAAATGAAGAAACAGTTTGTTTCCATAGTTGCATTTTCCCCTTACGACTCTTTGATGCATCATAAATGTAGCAAGCATGGCTATTAACTTGATTCACTCTCTTTCACAATACGTTGTTGCTGCTCTGGAGAGAGATTTCAGGCAGTGCTGGACAAGCAGAAAATAGACGGGTGAAACTGAAGTAAGCAGTTGGAATGAGCAAATGAAGGAAACTTTGGAAACAGTCAATATAATTTATGAAAAACATTTTCTAAATGAGGACTAAAGGAATATAAGTTCTGTAGCTAAAATTGCAGCTTATAGTTTCTAGCATTGTTACACATATTATAATGGCACTTTTAGCCCACAGTACTTGGTAGTCTTGTGTAGGAGGGATTTTGCTGCAGGAGAAAAGGTCCTACCTGATTTCTTACTGTGGGGCTGTTTTAGCTGCACATTAATATAATGGCATGTACAAACACAATAATATATAAGCTGCACACCTGTTGGGATACAGTTGTTAAATTTTAAATATTTGGCTGGATCTGCCTTTTGAATTTACTTTCTTGCAACTGCAGTGGTTAATAATGTGTTATTGATGTAACTGGAAAAAAATTTCAGGCACTTGACTGGTACATTTGAAAACATAGCTAAATACATGATGTTAGATGCCATTTTCAAAGAAGATAAAGTGAGCCTGGGATCGTCCAGTTCGGTGATGCTAATCATTTATGGCCAGGACAAACATAAAAGGGAAAGATTAGGGAAGATAGGCTCATGTTTTAGTTCCAGGTTTCAGTTGGCCCTTTGTTACCTACATTCAGGCAATTCAACCGTCATCTATGATGAATAATAGAAAGTAAGCAGCTACAATTTGTGTTTTACTCTCTCAAACTCTCTGAACCTTTTTTCTTTTACGCATCTGCTGCCAGTGCTGTTGAGTCAGCAGCTTATTTCTATTCCAGTAATCAAAACTCTGAAAAATTTCTTTCCTGCTTTTGTTTGCCCCACAAAAGCAGCTTCTGTCAACATAATCTCCTTTCACTTTATAGAATCGTAGAATCATTAAGGTTGGAAAAGACCTACAAGATCATCAAGTCCAACCTTTTACTAAACATCACGATGTGAACTAAACCATAGCAACAAGTGCCATGTCCATTTGTTTCTTTAACACTTCCAGTGATGGTGACTCTACTGCTTCCCTGCACAGCCCATTCCTTGATTGTCATGCCCAAAGCTTGACAATGCTTTTTGTGAAGAAATTCTTCCTAATGTCCACCCTGAACCTTTCCTGGCACAGCTTGAGGCCATTTCCTGTTGCCCTGTCCCTAGTTACCTCTGTTCTTCACCCTTTTCCCTGGTGGAAATCTACCCGTGTGTCTGCAAAGGTTTAATTTCTGTCCAAGGTCACAGGACTTTCAACTTACCAAGCCTTACTGGCAGCTGGAAAAATTACATTTGGCAGCATGATCATTTTCTTTGGAGCTCGATGAATGCCAGCACACTGTTCAAGCTTTGCTCTTAGCTAATATCTTCTCTACTGGAGGCCTAGAAAAACGCAGACAATTAAGATAATGTTTCTCTTGGTTCCAGCTCTACAAACAGCCATCAAACTACCTCTTTGTCAGCATTGCAAATTCCCTTTTTCCTAGTAGAAGTAGCAGTTGAGGTGATACACAAATCACAACCATTATTGCTTAGGACATGTTTTTTTTCAGTAAGCCAGTGTGGCTGTGTACCGTCTACCCAGAAGCAGGGGATTGTGCAGACATGCCTGGAAGGGTTTCTAGATAGGTGCTGAGGAAGAGCTTCAGGAGGCTGTTCACTTATCAGGTCTGCAAATGATGCCGTAGCCTTTGTCTGTGTGTACCAGAAACTGCTGTCTTGGATGGCATGAGCTGTACAACATCTTGTTGATGTTTGTGTGTGCCCGTAGCCTTGTCCTTCTAACAAGTGGTTAGTGTTGTGAGTGAGCAGCTCCTGCAGTCTCGGTGGGACAGCTGGAATCCAGAGCTTATCAGTCCTTGGGAAACTTTCACAGGCTGCTTTCTCAGCAGTGCTAGAGTTCAAACGTGTTTCCTCTCTTTGGACAGTTTTTGCTAACTAGTTTCTCCATTCAAACTTTTAAAAGCCTTGATGGCACCAGGAAGTCACATGGTTTGATTTGCTGCTATGTGATTCTTGTCTCATCAGTGATGAGAGTAATCTTCTTCAAGCTCTGTGTTTGTATTTCACACTCCCTTTTTTCCCTGTCGTCTTGGTAATAATCATCAGTATTAGATTAAATCTGAATAAGGAGCTTCCAGCAAGTGGAACTGATGTGAAAGTAAGTGCTGAGTGAGAAGACAACCCAGGCAGAGTGAAAGAATGTCAAGGTCTTTATTTGTAAAGTGCAGGAACATGTGATAAGAGTAACAGTCTTATTTATGGAATTGAGAATCAGTGTCCTCTCATGTAGCTAATGTGGCTGCTCAGCAAAATTCACCTTTTTGTGTGTGTGTGTGTTTATGCAATGATGCTACGCTGATGGAAAAGCAAGCAGGAGGTTGATTGAACACAACATTAAAAGCCCAGCTTGTTTTGAGAAGGTATGTAAGTGCAGACTTCCTCAAAACATACACTATTTTTCACACCAGTTCAAATCTTGTGTAAGTCTGTTTATCTTTGTAGTCCTCCCTCTTAAGTTGCTAGACAGATTTCATGATACCTTAATTTAAGGTGAATTAGCTGAACATTTCTCTTTAGTGGTAACATTGTTGGAAAGGTTGTTGCATAACTGAACTTGTATTTGCACTCGTGAATATGGAAGTCATTTTATCCTTTTACCTTATAGTCTGTGGCCTTTCATACCTGAATGAAATGCTGATTTATTAAATGAATACTTCTTTCAATTGTTTTATATAATTTCTAACAAAAGCATAAATAACTATAGTAATTAAAGGACAATGTTTGATGTTTACAACTCCTTGTTGTAATTGGGTTAAACAAAAATAATAATTTCTTGTTGCAAAAATAAACAAAAGAGAAATTACTTGTGTGAATAATAGAGTTTCATTAGAAAGAGTTGTTACCTGACGATTTTGCCTAAACTCCAAAGTTACTATAATAGCTCTATATCTAGATTGTGAAATAGATGACAAAGGAGCGGGAATCAAGCAAAGGAATATATTTAATTTCACCAAAATTACTTTAGACAAATTGTTGAATGCAATTTAATTGATTTGAAAAATTCTCTAAGATGTGTCTCTGCAACTCTGCTTAGAAGGCCATGCATAAGCCACATAGTGAGAACTTCACCTATCTAAATCATTTCTAAATTGTCAGTCAGTGAATAGCAAGGTGTCATACTGATTTGAAGTTATTATAATATATATTATGACAGAAGCTTCTTCCTCCATGCATGTTTCTGTAGTGTTTCTCAGGACTTCTATTGAGAGGTCACCTCTGGAATGACAGGAATGACAGTATTGGTGGCTTAGAGACAGATCCCAATATAAAAGGAAAATCTTGATTTCAGTCTGTGGGATTTTAAACCATTTTTATCTGACATAAGATAGGGTTTTCCTTCCTTGCGTTACACGGTCTTTACTCTTCCCATCAAAAATGGGAACATGTGTGGTTATCTCATCACAGAAACCTGAATCTAAGAACTTACTAAATAACACTGTGAGAAATTGAATTACGTGGGTTTAAGACTGACTGAATTATGTTAATATGTGCTGTACACTTGTAGGCCTATGTTCAGTATTTTCCTGCATTTACTTGAGGAGTATTGAGACCTTGGGCATTTCCTGGCTTTTAGATAAACCAGCTTCACAATTTTTATGTCTGAAAGACCTTTGAGCAATTTCTATGCAGTATTGGCATGCCAGTATCTCTTGTATTACCAATGCTTTTAACACTTAAAAGAAAAGTGCTCCTGAAATCTCTGTCTCCTGTATGCAATCGTTTTATGGGTATTCTCCTTGAAGCTTATGAAATGATGCAGTACAATTTTATGTCAGGTTCTGGTTTTATACACTATTTCTGGTTCCGTATGCTATTTCACTATCCTTTTCATATAAATACATCAGTCAAGCACACTGAAATTAAAGGAGAGCTGAGCTGACTTCAGTACGTATCCGAGCACATGGGTAGCAAAGCACTGAGAGGATAAAGGTATCTTTCATTTTACATATGCTGAATATGAGGTTGACTCTCAGTGTAGAATTAATTCCAGCCCACTGTTAGTGGTCCTGCAGAAACTGTACAGGAAGGGATAGAGGTCGTTCTTCCTGTACAAAGGATTTGGTGATCATGGTTCTGCATGAAGAATTTTGCACAGAATATCTAAAAGTCTCCCTGGTTTGAGAGAGCTTGGCCATCCCTTCTTTTCAGCTCCTGATAGGCATTTAAAGGTCCTACAGCAGTGGCATTCAAAGACTGTTTGCACAAACTGTTATGCAGGAAAATGTTTTACATATCGGTTGTCTGTGTTATGTGTAATTCAATGTGGATCAGTGACAAGTCATGCAGTAAATAACCTCTTTGTGTGTCTACATGTTAAAAGCTTTGTCTTAGCACTGAGCAGGTCATCCTGCTAGGAAAATGGCAGTCAGATGGGGAAAGACCCATTCTTGGGAAGCTTTTTTGTCTGTGCGTTTGTTGTTACACCATCACTGTCATAAAGCTGTTGTGTGCATTGTTTCATATTCCTGCGTACCTGAGACTGCAAGGAGTGACGCCCATTCTCCTCATGGCATCGTGCTGTGAATTGGGCAGGGATGTCTGTGCTGAGAGTGCCAGTGGATCCTGGATGTAATGGTGTGTTTATCTGCCAGACATAATTCCTAAGCATGTGCATGTCATGTTTCAAATAACTGGCAATCCTCTGCACTGCTTTCAACAAGGGTGGCTGAGCCTAGACATACAAAGCTATTGAGACTGCATGTTCTTTTGGGTGAAATCTTGCTTTTTCTTCAGGCTTTTCAAGAGGCTCTAACCCAAATCCTAAGATTTGTAGGATGTGTTTGCTCAGAATCTTTAAAAACCTGTTTCTGTCTTAAAAGCACAGCTGGATGAAACAAGTCTTCAAGTGTTGCAACTCTTTTCCTTCCTTCATACCCATAACAAAATGCCCTGCCATTTCCTGAGATCTTTTAGAGCAGAGAAACCAATTTGTATAATATAAATTGGTTTCATTTTGTGGTGTCTTGTTACTATTCAATAACAAGATTAAAATAATTTAGCACCTATTTTTAGCTTGGTTTGCATTCATAGGGCTGTTTTAATCAACCCGACTTTAGAAAGATTCCATTATGTTAAGCTTATCCCTGGCTGCAGGTGAAATAATTCTGGATTAATGTCATCAAGGTGTGCTTTGAAGGTGGAGAGGAGGCCTTACATTGATAGCAACTGTATTAATAGTTGAATGTGTAATTTTTCTTGCAAAAATGGGAGAAATTTTTCTTTGGTTATGCATTCACATGAGACTGAATCTTTTTTTAGCGTGGATAAGGTGCCCTGAGAAGAGTAAGGATGCTGACAGAAGAATAGGAATCAAACTATCATCTTCACACTAGAGATTCAATTTAGTATACTACTATTTCGTATGAAATTAGTTGCCTCAATACTAATAAAAGAATATTATTTTAAGGGGGACTTTTTAATGAGAACTTCTCTAGCAAGTCTGACTTACTTCCTCACTTTTTTTCTTCCTTTTATCCTGACTTCTCAGTGATGCTTTAACTGATTTCATACCTTCTTTACCAGAACTCTGTATCATTTTATCTCTATTTTCCTTTATAATTACTCCAGAAGTTACTCTGAAGCCTATGTTTTCCACTTTATGCCTTGCTCACAATGTTTAAAATTACCAGTTCACCTTTCTATGTTCCTTTCCATTTTACTTTTCATCAGTAAAATGGAGATTATGTCAGCTAAACAAGACATAACATGCCTTTTGTCTTTAACAAAATTAGGACCTATTAGTAACATTACATACAGTATGAACTTTCTATCAAAAACCTTGAGTGCCTGGCTCTCTTAAACCCTCTGCAGATCTTTGAGTAGAAGTGTAGATTTGCACATCTAAACTTAAGCACATAAAATTAGGTGAATAATGCACTCTAATAGGGCAAACTCAGTCCCTTTTAATAAACAGGTGCATATGCTAATCAGTAATATAAAATGTTTGATTTTTTTTTTTTTAATTGTGAAATGGAATTCTTTCATTCATGACTTCCAAAGAGTCTGGTCCACTAGTCACATTTGGGAATGTATATTCTACCAGTCTGTAGTGCTTTTGTAACTACAAATTGTTTTCCATAACTTTTTGTACTGACAAAAAATGCAATTAAAATTTATCCTCCTAGGGAGAAAAATCTTCTTAGGTGATTATGCCACTTATGTCATGGTTAGACAAAGTATTTTAGCCCTGTTTAATGGTTTATTCTAGTCATTATTAGGACAATACAATTTCAGGTGTGCTAAATACTAAGTATTTATACGTTTTCACATTATAAATGTGTTTTTCCCTTTAGAAAATACAATCTAGGTTCTTTACAAAGCTTAAGTCTTAAGTTATACTTTTCTGTAGTATGTAGAAATCCAGCTATGCATAGAGCGATAAAAGTGTAGAGTTACAGCATTATGATTCTAATTATTTCATTCCTGTGGTCTAATTATTTCATGGTGTAATATTTTATATATAAGCCCAAAGCAGAATTCTGCTTTTAAAGTCCCAGAGTTTAGTAATTGCTCATCATTTAAAATTTGTACTTGTTCTGGACAATAGATATGTTACTCAACAAAACAAACTTTTCCATGTCATTTGCTTCATTCTTGGAGGGAAGCTGAGGAATAGTAGCAGAAAGATGTTTGCAGAAGGCAAAGAGATTACAAAAAGACAATAACTGATAATAAAAAAATATTTAATAATAGTATTGGTGAAAAGTTTCAAATGAGAGTCTATAATGGACTATAAAGTTCACACTTGAAATATTATGCATATATTATGGATTTTTCTCCATAGTATTTAGGAGCTTGTGTGAATAAGCTACAAGACACTGAATATATATAGAAAGGGAAAATGTTGTTTGCCTAAGAACAGAGAATTCTGCCATTAATTTTGTTATAAAAAGTTACCCAAAAAATTAAAAAAATAAAAAATCTGACGTGCTTGGAAACAGTTTGTGCTTCAGTTTCTGTTGAATTCTATACAGGCAGATTATAAAATTACTTTTGTTGAATTTTTTTTTGTTGTTCCATATCTCTCTTAAGGTAGCATAAACATGGCAAGTCTCTGGTGTAGGAAAAAAAACAAACACAAAAATAAGATTTCTAGGATATAATAAGATTAAAAGTAAATTATTTTAACAGAAATACCTAATGTTGGTTTGATTAATTGCAACACATCAGAGAAAGTAAAAATTAAAGCTAGGAGTAAAAGCATCTGTTTAATCTCTAGGCACAAACTTCAGACAACTCCATTATTTTAAACAGCACAACAAATAGAATTACCATATTTATGGTCTTTGTATTAGTGGAAGGAGCTTCCGTCAGATTTTTTTGTTCTGCTTTTAACTAGGGTCCCATCTTATACTGTGTCTTTAAAAACTGTGCAGTTAATTACAGAGTAAAAAAATCAAACAAAAACCCCCAAACTGGCAATATTTCTAGCAAGCCTAACACCTATTCAGCCTTGATAACAACTGGTTTCTGTGATAATATAACGGTAGTCTACCTCAAATTAATGTTTCCATATAAAGTACTGCGGTCAGAAAACCAAGACCCTTGATTTGTATGTAAATGACAATTAAACACAGTCCTAAAATTCTCGTTGTTCTGAATTAGAATGAAAATAAAATCATTTTTTTTAAGTGTATGCTTAACTTTTACATTTATGAGATGGATGTCTGTAAAAGTAAAAACCTGAATGAATTGATTTTGAGAGGAAAATACGTTGGAATTGGAGAATATAAACAATGCAGACAAACATTGGAATAATTCTGCAGGATTTGATTCCCTAAGTCCACTTGCATGTGCCAGGAAAACATGTTATTCAACAAATCCTTTTTTTACTCAGACTGCTTTTTAGATAACTGCCTGAAATTCATAAAATAAGGAAGAACGTTTATGAAATATTAAGATATCATCGTGACATTTGAAATGCAGTGCTACAGGGCTCACTGCATAAAAATTATATCATTCTGCTGGCTTTGAAATGTTTTATGATACTTCTTGAGGGCCTCGCAACATTAATTTTAAATCAAAAAATTATTCAAAAAATAAGTGGAATAGCATGTTAGCATGTCTTTGCAAATGGCAAAATGAACTGTTAGAAAAGGGATGGAGCCATAAAAGACCCAAATCCATTTCAATTCCCTGGTGTAGTCAATAATGCTTATCAATATACTACTGTCAGAGTGTAAGGTTCTTCTTCATTTTAAACCAGCACTTCCTTTACAGAAGAAATTATAAATGCCACTGTAGCTCAATATTAATAAGTATTTCCCATTCTTAATGATCAATGAAAAGTACTTATACAGAAGTCTTTCAAGATCAAATACTGTCATGTTTCCCAATTCCTCTTCTCTCTGCCATTTCTTTTCCTTAAAAATATCTCTCCTGAACAAGTTGCTGGGGAAAAAATGTGGCATAATAACAACGGGTGTCTGAGAGTGCCTTTAAGAAGCACAAAATTGATGGGCTTGTTGTGAATCAGGGGGTGACTGTAAGAAAAACTAAATTTTTTTTCTGAAGCACAGGTTGCCATTTCATTATGATTCATAGGTATAAGGGTAATGTCTTCTTTCAGTTGATGGAGGACTTAAATGATACTTCCTGTATGGTGGACTGGTCTTAATGTGACCGTCATGTTCTTGAGAAAGATAGCAGCAACATTGCTTCTCTTTTAGCACCACCATGTCAGGGATGAATCATAGCATTCCTTATCCTTCCTTTGCCCTGATAAGTACAGTGATCATTCATTTCTGATCTTCACTTAACTCAGGACTGTAAAGCTGGGCAGAGAAAAAGCAAGCTGTCATCATTAGGGAAATAGCAGGTTCACAAGTAAAAACAATTCTTTCTGATTTGGAAGTGAGGTAGAATTGTTGTCCCTTAGGTGAGGTTAAGGAGATTGCTTGCCTCTTGGGTGAAGGTTGCACACTCAATTTCAGACACAAAAAGACTGATCCTAACTCCCCAGAAATCAGTGATTTTTAAATTTTTTCCTGCCTTAATGGACATTTTCTTGTGTCATAACTTTACGTCTCGAAAAATTTGATCAATTTTTTAAGCACTTTCAGTAACTCTGTAAGCCTTCCTTCCTCATTTGCCATAATACATCAGGCAGATTTGAGACAGGAGATATATCTTGCTTTCAATCATAAAATAACTTCTTATTTTGCTTTTTAGAAGTCTTATTCTGATATCTGTGTGTACAGCTGCTTACTTCCTGAGTAGCTGGTACCCGTGCAACTACTTTTGTGGGATTCTGCGTAATGGCACGGCGTGGCCCTAAATCCCGCTCTGCTGGTGCTGTTTGTTGAGGCAGTGGCTGTCATCGTAACTGTGCTTCTTATTTCACTGAAACACGCAGCAAATGGCATTGGGGGCACGTGTAAACAGTTTGCACAGAAAGAGTACAATACTTGGAGTTTGGATGCTGTGTCATCGTAAGCAGCATTTTTTTGCTACTGACATTTTGTATGAGATTTGGATATGTAACTGTGAGGGGCACTTAAGTGAGAATTTAGAGTCTCTACTTTTTAAGATCATTTTTATAAAATTAGTGCCCATTTTATTGCTTGTTACTTATGCCAAAGATATTTTTTAAAGTGTTTGTTCAGTGTATTACCTTAAATGATGGAAAGCCTTTCCTCCTCACAGCCTTGTTCAGTCTTGTTTTTTATTAAAACATTCCATGAATTGTCATGCCTGTGTTTCAATATATTTGTGGAACATTTTATGCTAGGTATTAACTGATTAATCCTTGAAGATTATGAAGTCCTCAAATCTGTGTATAATTCAACAAATCCAGATTAAAAAGCTTTTAGGCATTGAAAATCATGGATCTCTTGGGGACCTGAACAATTATTCCATTTTTTTGCCAAGGAAACCAACCCATTAAAAATCATCATGTGCTTTAAGTTCTCTGAAGCCAGATAGTTGAGTGACACTATTGCCTGTTTTTCATTTGCTTGATCATTTATTTCTTTCCAGCTGGCTCCTTAGAAGCTGATTTCGAAGAGCTCTTCCCACACCAAACATACTCATTCATACGAGAAGTATACAGCCAGTTTGCACAGATACCTAAACTTCATGAACAACAGAATAGTTTATCTTTCATTTGATTACAACCCTTCCCTTCTCATATTTTTTAAAAAACATCTGTTAGAATTAATAATGTAGTTAACAATTAACTGGAGCTCAGCAGCTGAAAAATGAATTATAAAAATTATATTTGGACTAACCCAGAGATAACCATTTTCTGTTTTGAGATATGAATTCTGAATTATGGTAATTCAGATTAGGAAGGTCTCCAAAAGGTGGGAAGTTTCTAAAATTCAACTGATACTGATTCATCTAATTTGGTATATGAGTTTTGTGCGAGTTAGGTTCTTGTTACCCAAATACTGACTGGTCCATATTTTTTTTTTATCATTCCATGTGTACAGTTCTATCTGAGTTTGAAAGTTGATTATTTCTCTTAATTAATGCCTCTTTGTTTTAGAGGAGGCTTTTGAGTTTGGTGTTTTGTTTTGTCTTGTTTTTTTCTTTTTGAAAGGAGTATCTTCAAAATGGCATACAGTAAGAATTGTGTTTAATACCATTGGGCCTGGACCATGATTTAGTAATGACTTGGAATGACAAGCTGCTGTCTTCTACAAGCCACATACAAGCCTTCCAAAGGAAGGAAGAGGACAGTTTCATTAATCATTTTACTGATCAGTAATCAGTGGTTTATTCTAGGTGTTGTATCATATGTATATACGATCACTGAAAATACTTGGAAGTATTCTAACATACTGTTTCTTTCTTTTAAGGCAGACACATTTTTGTTGGTTGTTTGTTGCCATAACAGAGTTTCTTGCAAAACACAGAATTGTTTAAGTTCTATTTATTGACCTTGGAGACATAGAATGGTCTATGGTTCCTCAGGTTTAGGCTGAACAGATCTGAATATTCAATCCTCTGTTCTTCTCACTGAGCTCTTTGCATTTAGTTGAGGTATGTAAATCACCTGTCAGAAACTCCAGTGAATTTGGAAACCTACAAGCAAGAACTATAGACAGATACCTCTAAAGTACGACATCCCAGATCCCATAGAGGGGTGGGTCACAGTTCTGAGATGCTCCTCTGCATATATTGCGTAGGAAATCCCAGGCAGAAGTCAATGATGCAGAAGATAATACTAGGTAGTCATGAAATCCTAGATGAAATATTGTTAATAAGACTGTGAGACAAAAAGTAAACAT
Organism: Eulacestoma nigropectus; assembly: GCA_013397775.1. Taxonomy (NCBI): domain Eukaryota; kingdom Metazoa; phylum Chordata; class Aves; order Passeriformes; genus Eulacestoma; species Eulacestoma nigropectus. The sequence continues at coordinate 920,737 of VZTE01005386.1, read as the reverse complement.
CATAGGGGGAGAAAAAGTATTATTCAAAGCATCTACTTTTTAGAACTTCATGCAACTCTAACTCACATAGGAGTGTGCTACTTGGCTGAGTGCTTCTTTACTTCCCTTCTGCATGTTTCTTGTTACAGTAATAATTATAGGTTGTTCATTCCCCACATTATCAGGAATTCTGATGGTTGTACCAAGGAGAAAACTTGCCAAGAACAATACCCTTTGAATCACTTAATTAGTTTGTTTTTTTTTTCCCCATTATCTTCTTGAGACTTTTTTTTCACCCTGTAAGCATTTAGAGGAATAAAGGATTTTTGGCATTAAAGGACTAAAGGGCTTTTTAGGATAAATTCAACAGTGGGCTAAGATAGTATTTCTTGTGAAATTTTGCACTTAAATCAGTATTGAAGTGTAAAGTACAGTGTATGTCCTTCTGTCTGCAGGCTTTCAAACTAAAAATAAATTTTATCAGAACAATAATAATAATAATACAAAGTTTGTCGTTTTTCCACTCAGGTATGATGCCTGACCCCAAGCATATCACTGTTTACTTATTAATCACCAAAGTATTTCAGTGGCAGAAAGCAACAAAAATGGCAGAAATATTAATTACTCGCTTAGAAGATGGAAAACGTATTGGAAATATTTTTCAAACCATTGTGAATATTTTCTTGGACCACATATACTGACTATATTTTCTATATTATCACTTCATAAATTCTTTCATCTTGTCCCAATTGATTTGTTCTTACATTTCTCCAAGACTCCAGAATATTTATTAAATGGAATTGAAATATGCTTTTTGAAAAGCTCAAATTCTCCAGAGATTTTAGGTTTATACTAGCTTTATTTTTTGTGTGGTAATTGTATAAAGAATTTAGAGACTGACTCAGTCCAGGGTTGCTGCTTTGCTTACACAACGTATTCTCTGCTGGAACACTCATGAGGATGACAGTACAGGCATGTGAGCGAGTTTAAGTCAGTAGGTTAAGTACTAACAGAGGGATGCTCTCGTTACAAGTATTAACTGGTTCCAGGAAGGAGTGTAGTAATTTATGTCATAGCAACAAGACAGCAAATAAAAATACTCATTTTTCTTAAACAACTAAATTGAATTCAATTAAACTGAATTCATTATGAAGGTCATTGTTGATAGCTGAGTGAAAGGCCATTCCAATTCAGAATGCAAAGTCAGGATGAGAAGAAACTTAATTCAGGAAGATTTAGTGTCTCTTCTTCGTCTAGTATTTCTCTTGGAAAGGAGCTATGAAAGCTTCTTAGCCTGTATTAGATACCTACCAAACTACGGGTACAATCAAGACGGTGTCAGTTTTCTGATGTCTGTAGTGTCTTCTGCTCTTTCTCATTTTAGTTACTACTCTCCATGCGTTATGTGCTCTGAAGACAACAGCATAATATGAGAAGGTTAGAAATTTAAGCTAAACATCTTGCAAGCCATTACTGGAAGTTTATTCATCATTCTTTACCTATTCCAAAGTGTGATCTGACCCATGGGCAGCCTGGAGAACTCTCTGAGCCTGACAGAACATGCAGTTGCTTTGCCTTCAGAGGTATTCTGAATCCTTGGGTTTGAAAGGGAACCTTTGATGAGACTACCTACCACATCACACTTTTTTTTCTGAGTTTGACTTCTGCCTGCTTCAAAAGGAGATGGTTGCACTTTTTGCAAATTTCTAGCACCGTCTCCACTTGCTTTACAAATGCACTGGTTTAGTGAATGAAGGGAGGAAAAAACCCAACAATTGGCTCAGTCATTCTTGACCACGTGTCAGACTTAGTCCTGAGGATGAAGTTCATTGCTGTGGGGTTTTGAGGTGCAGCATGCCTCAGAAAACTGTAGCTTCTCTCACTGTGTGTCTGAATAGTCTTGTCAATTTTCTTCGTCTGGGGCCATTCCCATTGCCAGGTATTTTCATGTATATTCCTTCTTTGGTGGCTTAGCTGGTCTTGCATTGCTATTTATGGTTTGTCTTGGTTCATGCGTTACTAGAAACCTATAGGAATTTTGAACAAGAATACTGATTTGACTTTCTGTTTACTGTGACTAGTCTATTAATAGCAAGTCTACTGATTTCAAACACTCAAATGTAGAAATAGTCACTAAAATTTGATCATATAAGGTAAAGTTTTCTAGATTATTAATTTTATTTCTTTAAGGAAAGTGGGATGCCTTTGTTAAGTACTTTAAATACATCTAGCCTTTTCTTTTAAGGACCCGCATTCTCACAAGGGAACCACTCAGTGCTGTGATTGGATTAATGCAAATTGGATGGGAAGATTGGGCTGGGGTAGGAGCAATTGAATTTGGAAAGTTTATGAGAGCTGCTAGTTCAGGGTGAATAATAAAATAAAGACAGCAGTTTTGCAATTTCAAAAAGCTCTGTGCTATGTAATAGACTATAATTTAATTCTGAGAGACTTTTTTATTAGATTTTTTCCCAAGTAAAATCACAATTCCTATTGTTCCTTATCATATGTCTTATTACTGCTGCAAGTATTATCCTCTTTATATGATTAGAGTGATTCATACTTAGCTCTCTTCGTTGTTTTGTACACAACTGCAGGTAAATAATGGAAGCAATTTGATTCTTCTGAATAGACCAATAGGTACTTTGGGGTTTTTCTAAACAGGGATGTATATTTTAGCAAAGGAGTGATGATAAGCCTTACATTGAGATCATCAACAGATGCATAACTCTGATAAAATGTCTCAGCATTGGTCAGAGTAATAAGCCTGTGCCAAGCAGTGGTTCCAAGTTTCACAGTAAACATGTATGAAGTTTGTCGTCATTTACACTCTTTATCCTTTGTAGATACTTCTGGAAAATGTTATTATCATTGGTATATTTGAACATAAAACTGTCGTAAGAATGTACCTAACAAACAAAATAATCACTCTTTGAGGGAAGTTGGCTCTGTGAGAGAAGGAACACTTTTCATGCTCTGCTGCGTACTTCCAAATCCAGACAAAGCCAAAGAGAATTGGAACAGCGAGGTTTGTCTGCTACATTGTGGAATTGAAAGGGCTTCATTGGTTGGGCAGAAAAAAGCACTAGGTTCCAGTTTCTGCAGAAGCAATGGTTTAAGAAATCTGAAACCACAGGAGAGATAACTTAAAGAAAAGAAATATGTTATTGGTGAAACTGTATGATGAATTGAGACTTCATTCTTACTGTTGCTCAGAGTTGTGTGTAGCTATAAATTCAACAGGGTGGCAGTGTCTGAAGTTATCTTGGTGTTGATTGCCTGGTTATTTTTTACTTTGAAAATTTTAATTAATGCTTACCTGGGGTAAGAGATCCTGCAATTCTGTTTAAAAGGTATAGTTAAACTTTCACAAAATGGATCAAAGGATATTGGGTATTACGTTTTGCCTGCCTTAGGGCATCTTGACAAATTTGGTTTAGTTACTGCATACCCACATTAATAATTGTGTGGTAGTGCAAGAACATTTTTTATTTATTAGCTTTTCTACCTCTTGAATTTTCAATTTAAAATTGATGATTAAAACTTTACTAAAGCTGCTGACTCATATTTTTACATTTCACTCCTTATTCACCTTCCCCTATTCTCCTTTGGATTCAGATAGTAATTAACATAGTAGATATCATTCAAACTAAGTGCAGAGGAAAATCAGTTGAAAGTATTACACTAGGAAATGTTCTAGACTCAGTTATAAACAGTATAATTAAAATATTGACAAATAACTGGGAAACTGAGTTGTAAAATAAAGGGCAAATCCTACCAATATTTTTCTGTGAAAATACTAATTTTAATTTTTGGTGTATGCTTGTCTTTGGTGATCTCTCTGTCTCTAAGAAGAAAAGTAAGACTTATAAGTCAGTAAAGCTGAAACTCCATTGATACAGTAGTAACAGTAATATATTAAATGTTGTGTATACCAGTGCTAATTACAAATTATACAGAAACATTTCCTAAAGGAAGATTTCAGGCTTGCAAAGAATACTGTACAAAATGGGCAGAACTCTTAGGGGAATAACTATACACAGTTATGCAGATACTTTCAAGTGATTCATTGATCTAAATATATTGAGAAACCAAGTCTTAAGTTTGTTCTGTAGAATTCAGTGTCACCTCCTCCTTCATCATGACATGGTCCAAATGACTGAATCCACCAGACGGGTTTCCACTGTTAGATCTATTCACTAGGTCCTAAAATAAGCCCACCAATTCAGTATCAGTAATTTGTGGAAGTGCAGAGCTATGTTAAAGAACTAATGCTCCTTCACCTTGGCTTGTTAATTTTTCTTCTACTGTTATAAGACATTTAGTCAAACAACATGTAAAAATACACACGCATGTATACATATCATACTTGTTCCGAAAAATTTAGATGCTGTTTGTATATTTAAAATCTGAACTACTTTCCAAGGTAGAGGTAGAACAAGGTAATTTTTTTTTCTTTTTGTTATGCTATATGAAGCAGAAGACTGGGACACTGTTTTTCTTTGTGACATTTTTTTGTCTGTATCTGCAAACATAAATTTTAAACTTTAAAATTCAACATAAACTTTAAAATTCAAAGCACAAACTATGGTGAAATTTAAGAAGTGGAAATAAAAGGAGACAGTAACAAAGGGAAGATGATAGTTACAGTGAGAGAAAAAAATGGTTTAAGAATCTATATATATAGATTCGAGGTGCTCTTCTTTGGGATGCAAATAATAATGCATGAAAAATACATTACTCTCTCACTGTTATTTTAATTTATTGTATTATATTAATTCGACTTCATTTCTTATGAAGAGCCTTCCAGGGACATTTTTCAGAATATATTATCATATTTTTAGGTTTTGGTATTGCTTGATATTAAAATAAATGTTAAAATAAATATTAATTCTTTTTATTAACATGGGAAATAAATGTTAATAGCAATAATAGGCTCTAATAATGGAAATAATACCTGTCAAACTTAGGGATCATCCTTTAACGTTTGTGTAACATCATTTAATTTAATGTGAGAACCATAGATTGGTAAGAATGGAGTGGCATTTCTCTAAGTGGAAGTAATCTTTGAGGGCTTGTACAAAAACAGTTACAGATGTTTTAAGTGACATTTAATTATTTTAGCAGGTTTTATTGATGTTTCTGTTAGGTTTTATTAGCATTTCCACTTCTGGACTGTGGCTTCTATTCAAACCCAAGATGTCATGATTTCATGATGTCTGTGTTTATGATCTCGCCACATGTTGCCGTGGAAATTACTAGAAAGTCCTCCTTCTAATGGAAAGGCCTACTTCTGTATGAGGCTTTGCTCTCTTTGCTTCTACTTATTTATAAATTTATTTAACTATACAGCTACTACAAGTATTCAGTATTATTCAGGATACAATTATGGAAGTATGAGAGCCAAAAGTGCCAGTAAACTCCAGATGTTTTAAGAAAAGGCTGGAATAATCAAAAGGAATTTGGTATACCTTTTCTACATGAATCCTAATGTTAAAAACAGTTGGTTTAATATATTCATCCCAAACGTCTTTTGATTTGTAGCAGTTATATTACTTTTACTTGTAAGTGCTTTCCATCTGGCTGTTTCTAAGCTTTCTTTCCCCAAAATGTTAATTAAATTAATGTTCTGATGTACAGTAGGTTAATACAATTTTCGTTTTACAGATGAAGAAACTATATCTAAAAAGGTTACATCTCACAGTACACAGTACTCTTCCATGTTAGCCACTGAGAAAAATAAATCTTCCTTCAGTCTGTGCATTTGCAACTGTTATCATAACCAAACTATGCCCAGAAATTGAACTTTTCGCTCTAAGACCACATATTTCCATCAGATGAAGAAGGGGAGGAGGGAATGAAACCTTTAGGAGGTAGCCAAAGCAGAGAAATAGCATCACTCAAGTGGACCAGTCACTAGACATTGGACAAAAATGTTTACATATAGTATGTGTTTATGTGTATAGATACAAGTGTATGTGTTTATGAATTTACATATACTTAATGTATTTTTAAGCTAATTTTCAAAGTACTGTGGAAAATATTTCAGGAGATTTGTGGTCTGATTTTATCTTGAGGGATATCAGAAAGGATTGTACTTTCCAGAGATGCCTATTTCCCCAGAGTTTGAAAGGAAAGTGCTGCTCAGTACTCCAAACCAAAAACTAATAGGAAAAAAAAAATCTGTAGTGGAAGGAGCAGCTGGCATTTTCTGCAGAATTGAAATTCTAAAAGTTTATTTATAGAAAAAATGTTTCGTTTCAAACTTTTAAGTAGGCTCTTGAGACCCTCTCTCTTCTTGAAAATCCTACACATTCTAAATCCAAGCTCCTGGGAATTTTATCTAAAGAGCATCTTGATCAGATTGAAGACCTGGTATCCAGGTTTCCCAGGATTTCTAGGTTGTTCCTGAGGTTTTGAGATGTCTGAATGTATTTCTCGGTTGAATTTGAAAGCTGTGAGGTCTATATCTCCTCACCAGGCTAGTTCTGGATTGAATGGACTGAAAAACCTGCTAACTTCAGCTTCAGAATGGTTTTACATGCAGGAAGGATGTTTCTAGGTGACTTGGTCCAGTTTTCTAAAAGAAAAATTAAGATTTTTTAATGAAAACTGAAATTTTCCCTTGAAAGACATGACACTTGTAGAACACATTTTCTATCCAAGTCATTGATGAAAGACTGTGTTCCAGACAAGAACCTCAGCCAGTTTCCAGTAGGATTATTAATAATTAATGAAGACACTAGAGATGTAAGCAAAGAAAACTAGCTTTTGTTATTGAATATAGGTATTTTCATATAGGGAGTAATTTGATTACCTAGAAATGCAGTTAGATACATATTTATCGAGATTTAATTTTTAGCAAGACCCTGAGATAACTACCGTTGCTCATAATTTTTCTCTCTATCCTGAGTGAGTGGCACCACAGTATAACCTCTGAATAACTTCACCCTCGTGAACACATGCTGGTGTGTTGAAACACTCTGCTTTGGTTGCACTTAACATTTCCTTGTTCACCTGCATAGGTGATCTTCTGTTCCAATCCTATTTTCATTTATGTCGTCCGGGAAGCCAGTTGTTGGAGGGCAACTGTTGAGCAACACATGCACAACTCGTTACAAATCTCTCCTCTCCTGTACGTGGTCTTAGACTCCCTACCTATGCAGTAGATGAGCCCTAGAACTTCCATCTCCCTGCTTGCAGCTCTTGGACCTATGAGCCCCTGATATTCATGGTCCCACTTGAGTTGCTGGCACTCAGACCTCATGCGGTGCATGCAGTCTAGTCCAGCTTGAAGTTCACTGGCTCTCATACGTGCATGCTCAGAGCTGAGAGCGTACCCTCACAGAAGATAGGCTTGAGTCAGGAGATAGGGTGGGCCACAAGGCTCAGACAGGCAGGCATGCTGAGCAACCTTTTTACATGCAACCAACCTCTATCCTTTTATGGTTTTCCACTTTTATCCCTCCCAGATCCATCTTGACCTCTCTTTTTACATATCTTTGGTCCTTTCCCTAAACATCTCCTTTTAAGTGTTATAGAGTACCAAATACTTTCTCTGCTTTATTCCCAAATTCTCTCATAATAAGTCCTATACCCTGATGACCCTATTTAATGAGCATGGCTTCTTGGAGAGAGTTTCCTTGTTTACCTGCTTCAGTGGATGTCTTCAACAGGGACAACCATCTCATTGTTTTCCTTTGATGGCCTTTGGAGTGGCCAGTGGTGTGCTCCATTTTCCTTTCTTAGGTTACTGGGGTCCTACACCTATCACTGCTCCTCTGTGTTTATTGCTGTCTGCTGTTTTTCAGAAAACCTTTTTTGCCATCAGAAAAGATCATTGTTGATTATCTTAGTCTTCAGGCCACATAAAAAGTTACCGCAGGTACCTAAAGCAAAGGTTGTGTGGGACTAAGGGTCCTTATCCAAAACTGTGATTTGCGCTACCCCTTTCCACAGCTGCTTTTTGTGAATTCTCGTGCTCTCTTATGTCCAGTAGAACTTTAGTCCTAAGGTTTCAGAAATTAAAATTGCTTCCATTTTTACCTTGGAAAAGCTAGATTTATGAGACATGCTAAGTTCACTTTTATTAGATTGAAGCAGAAGTTGCCAATTTCTTTTTGTAGCATACCCACTGCACTGTATATATCCTGCCCTAAAGCAGTACTTTAGGAAATTAGTGCAGTTCAGATCTAGGTGCAAACTGACCTCCCCTGAAAGTTGCCTAACATGCAGAGGGAGTGGATTTAAAGAAAAGTTCAGCTCTTTTGTCTTTCTGCAAGGTATGGTCTGCAAGACGTTTCTGCAAATATGATCAGGTAGCTTCTTGTATAATAATAAGTTGTTTTAGGTTTCTTCCGGACAGGATACATCTTTATAAGATTGTAACCTTCCCCCTAATTTTCTAGATAAATAGGTCTTTTAGTTCAGACAGTTATTTTTTGTGGGATCAAATGTCTAAAAAGTAGAAAATGACTATACATCCAAGGAGTTTATTTCTATATGGAAATAAGGGTAAAAAGGCATAATCTTAAGTTACGGTTTTAAATAAACTTAATGAATGACAATTATTACTGTCATCTGGGAAAGAATGTGAGTAATCACAGGGAAACTGAGATTTTCAACAGCTACATCTTTAAAGGCATTAATATATATATATATTTAATATATGTGTGTCCTTTTATAGCTGGAGTTTCGTTTGGAGAGTGGTGAACTCCTCAAACAGTTGCTTTTCCCCAGAAATTATTTTATTCACAAAAGCAATGGTATTGTTTGGTGAATTTGCTTGATGAAACTTTATTAGAATAAAAGCAGTCATCTGTGATACTCTCTTGGTTAAGCTGAACTACATTTCAAGACAAATAGTTGAAGATCCTTCTGGAAAACTAAATTGAAATCTACAGTGCCTCCCCCACCTTCCCTTCAAAGTTACTTTTGTATTTTCTAAATTTAAAAAAAAAAACATACAGAAAAGTAACAGTGGAGAGATTTTTACTGTTAGATGAACAGTTGTCAGTGACAGAGATATAAGGGGACATGTGCCTTAGACATAGGTTAATTATTGAGAGCTTTGTTTTAGTTTAAATACTGAGGTTTACTAATTTTCTAGAGTTGGAACTATATCATGCCTGACTGGTTTTTGTAATTTTTCTTCCCTTTGGATGTTGTGAATGCATTTTTCATTTTCTTTTGAATTTTTCTTAGCTAATTTCTACTGATGTTCTTATTAATGTGTTTCGTTTTATGTTGCTTTCTTGTATTGCACTTTTCTTCAGAAGCATTTTGTTCGTCAGGGTAAAATGTAACCTGGTGTACTAGGTTCAGTCTTGCAGAGCCCTAGTGTCTTGCCTGTTTCCAAATGATGCAGGCATTCCAAATATATGATAATGAAACCTCTGTCTTATGATACTGAAATTTTGTCTGTGTTCTCTGAATTCACATACAAGAATAATTGCAGTGTCAGATGAGATGGTAGGGTAGAAAAAACCCCACACAACAAACAAACACAAAAGAACAGCTGATAATCATCTGGTTACTGTAAACTTCAATTTTGTGACACTTATTGAACAACTAACGCCATTTACTGATGTGGTGTTTATCTTGTCCATATAATGTGTTATTGAGAGAAAGAAGGGCTGAAATGCTTTAATGATATCACTGAGGGAAGGAGAGGTGACAGAGTTCTTAAGAAATTATTTTGCAGTCAAGTTACTAATATCCTCGGATATGAAAAGCACAGTGCTGTTGTTTGCATGGAAATTTGTGTTGTAAGATTGTTATGTGATTTTCAGCTCTGCTCCACAAACAGAATATGGTAAGAGCTACATAATATAGCAGAGCATGTCACTGTGGGCTCTGGAGTAGCATAAAGTTCTCTTAAAAGAGTTCTGATGTTTTACATTAAATATATAACTACTATTTGAATTGAAAGCTACATTTATGTAGCCTTGTGTAGTGAGTTGACCCTAATCAGCAGCCAGGTACCCACACAGCCATTCACTCACTCTCCTCACCCAACAGATTGGGGGAAAGAATAAGAAAAAATGAAACTGAAAAATACATTGCTTGGATAAAGACAAATTAATAGATGAAGAAAAGAAGGAGGAAACCGATTCAAAGAAATCACCTCCTGCAAGCAGATTGTTGTCCAGCTGTTCACCAAGCATCAGCCACATTTGGAGGCAATCCTTCATCTCCCTTCTTCTTCCTCTATACCAGTTCTTATTGCTGAGCACTATGTTACATGGTATGGCTAATTTGGGCCAGCTGTTCCACGCTGTTTCCCCTCCCAGCTTCTTGCCATCCCATGCTGGGGACAGGGTCAAAGTAGTAAGAAGAGAAAACCTTGATTCTGTGCAAGCACAGTTCTAACAATGGCCAAACCATTGCTGTGTTATTAATATGTTTGGCTGCAAATCCAGAATACAGCACCGTGCAGGCTGCAGTGAAGAAAATCAACTTCGTCCCAGACGGACAAAGTAGACCTTGTTAGCAGAACTAAAAAATGGAATATCATGTACCATTTTTAGAATCATATCTGAAGAGAATTTATAGAAGTAGGTAGTAAGTAACACGATTGGATGGTGTGAACAGAGATGTACATTATGTAGAAGCGATGGTGGTTAGAGGCACATGAAAAAGTTGCAACCCAGCTTTATTTCTTAGGATATCTTTGCTCATTCTGTACTGTTTTCCATTATTTCTCTTTGAAGTATTTGCTATCATTTGTTCATGGCAGCTTACAATGAATGGTTTCATTTGTTTCTCAGTGCAGTCAGGCATTAGATCTTGCTGACCTTCAGCAATGCTGTGTTAGTCAGCAGAGTTATGCTTTTAGGTCTGGATTGAGTAAGGCCAAAAGTAACTGGCTTTATATGTTCTTTTTTTTTTCTAATTCATGCTTAATCTCTTTGAAAATGTATAATTCACTGTATTAGAACTGTTCATTCTTTAGCTTACAAAGGCCGATAAAAATGCAAAGATAAAGGAAAGGAAAAACGAAAGTACATAGCTAATATGAGATAACTGTTGTGCAAAAGAGAGGGAAGAAATTAATTTTATTGTAAAGTTTTGAGCTCTGTATTTTATTTTATTTCAGTCTACATTGTGATAATAATTTTGCTTTTTTGCCCAGCATATTGCTGGAGCAGTATTTAGGCAATAATTATTTTGTATATAAGCATACCTGAGATTTGAAAAAGTCCATTGTATTCTTGATATAACGAGTTTTATAAGTCATTACAAATGGATTTTTTTTTAATGAATCACCTCCTAAAAACTTCAAGAATACAAAAAATGGGATTTAACACCTAAATTCCAAAATTTACAACAGTAAAAAAAACAACTGCCAATAAATATTCATGTCTAAGTACATGAGGTAACTGAGGACATACATTGTGTATTTTCAGTATGACTAGTAAATTGGAAGGAGATTAAGGTAAACTAAATCCTGAGGAATTGGCAAGGCATACTGCAGGTCTATGTGGATCTTCCTGTATGTTTGCAAAAATGAGCTTCACCAAACTATTTGCTTGGTGGTATCTTCAGTTACAGATACTTTGATAATCCTTAAAATGTAGCCTGAAAAATTCCAGTCTTCCTTTTGGATTTTTCTTTTACCTTCCTGTTGGGTATTATCTCTAAATGCAGCCCTTTTTTTTCCCACCAAAAGTCTTACATAAATACACATTTTTAAGAAGATATTCAAATGTCCATCTGTTCTCTGAAACTAATTCTATATAAAGCTGACAGTAGACACGTTTTTAAACAAATTTCAGATTCAATTCAGAATTTATATTTAAAACTGATTTAATGGGAAGGTTAGAAGAGTCCACTTGAGACTTCATAATATTATCCATACTATTCTTTAGAAAGTTTTTCTTCAGATAAAAGCCTACATTTATCTGTTTGTTAATAAGAGAAATGTTCTAATATCTTTTCTTCTAGGAAGGATTCAGCTCTGTGAAAAATAACTGGTTTTACCGGTGGACAAAAGACCAGGGAGTTACCAACTTGTAATGTAAAACTTGAGTAAAAATATATTGACTTCTTTGTGAGACATCTAGTGGACTTAAACACAATTTCTGACTCGTATGTGTAGTTAGTTATTTATAATAACATATATAAAGGCAGTCTGAATCAGAACATAAATTCTAACTTTACGATGAGGCTTAGCTTTATTTCAGTTATTAGTTTTTTGTCCGGTTATATATCCATATATATCAAGTGATACTGTTGCTGTGTTAGAAATGTACACTATGTTGCACTTGATGCATTCTTAGCGCGTAATAACTCATACTATCAAGTTCAGTACTAGAAAAAATGAAAAAATGTAATTGTTTGAGTAGCACGGTAAAGGAAGTATGGTTTTCTAAGTAACCAATCTTGTCCAAAACTACTGTCTGTTCTTAAAAATGTCTTGGACATATGGACTAAATAGTTGATAGCAATGAAAGAATATTTGTGTATGAGGGTGTAGGAGTTTAGGAGAAGGAAGGAGTAGTAGGTGTTAAACATGACAGTAAGGTGGGAACAAGTGACAATGGGAGAATGAGAAATTTAATGCAGAAACGTATCTTGTGCAAGTAATCCTTGACACTTACATAATTTTGTGTATGACTGTATCTACAAGCTATATCTGATTCAGTACCTCTGTGCTCTTACTCTGCTGTAACTCTGAGGCAGCTTATTCCTCTTTATTTTAAGGCAATTTTTATACATAACCATATTCTTTCAAAGAAAATAATCTTGAGTACTGTCTTATGTGTATTACCAGGGTGCTGATAGCCATTGGAATAAGTTGTTTTTCATACAAGTCACTTAAGACTCTTCAGTTGTGGTTTGGAAGTCCTTCAGTATTTATAATGAAATTTGATGTTATAAAGTGTATCTTTACTTGACAGAATTCATAGATACTGAAAAGATGACAAATTCTGTATTTTTAAGGAAAAAATTACATGTTCCTGATACTTTATCTTTTCAGGTTACATTCCAATCAAGTGTTCATACAGTAATTGACAAGAATAGTTTTTTATATATTGAAATAAAATCAATTTATTTGTAATATATATGGAATGTGGAACATAAGAAAGGCATCTTTTACTCTGCTTAGGTTTAGGAAAAAGTTTTCTAACCTTTAACTGCTAATTAATTTAGTTGCTGAGTGATTAAAAGAGCAGTGGATTATATTAAGAAGTTAACAACTCTCAGTAATGACCTGTTCCCCATTGGTATGCCTCTAACTTTATTACCTCTTATGATAATTAAATAAAACCAGACCTGTGTAAGCTCCCAGGAAACACAGCAAATGCTAAATTATGACCTATTGTGTTTGTGTCATGTTGATTTTTGTTGCATATTTTATGGTTTTGTTTTCCCTCTGATCACAACAGGTTTTCTTCATTACAAGTGTGTGTTCTAGCATGTGGTATGGGTTTGCATATAGAAGAACTAAAGATGAAAGGTTAGAAAGACTGTGTCAGAAGCTCATTGTCATAAAACAAACTTGACAAGAGATTAAGTTTATTTTTATCAATAACATAAGGTTTTAAGAAATAAATGTTTTGTCTTATTGACAGTTTACATTGTTTAGATCAATGGTTTGCTCCCCATCGTATTAACAAAAAAGGGCAACTAAAATGGTCAAGCTCAAACTTGTGTATAGCTAAGAAAGGATATTTTCAGTGTTTCATACGAAATTCAGGTTGTCTTAATCTAAAAACATGTCTCTTCTTTAAAACTCTCATTTCTTCAGGCCAGTCTTTAAAATGTGACATTTTCAGTTGCACTGGTACATTCCTTGTGTTGATAACCATGTGCAAGAACGGTACCGTCAGGGTCTCCACCATCTGGCTCATAAAGAGTGACCTCATAAAGTGAGCTGATAAACCTGAAAGAGCTGGGAGAACCTCTCACCAAGAGCACCAATGCATCATGTGTAGATTCTTAGGACTTTTTATTCAGAGCATGTGCATCCTCCTGTAATTAATTCAATTATCTGACAACCACGCAAAAAAAAAAAAAATGGACTTTTTAATGTATTTTAATATTTTTTTCAGTTGTTTTTTAGGTTCCAGAAGAAGCATGAGTAAAGAATTACAGACAATGTTTTGAAGAGAAAATGGTGATAACTTCATTCCTTTTTGTATCCCAGGGTTAATTCCAGTCTTGTATTATACTTGTTCTGATGAACCCCTTCTTTCAGCAATTTATATACCTACGTAGATTATCCATTATGTGTGAGAAATAAAACTTTTGACCTTGGTCCTTTGTCCCACTGCTTTTTATATTCCCAAGACCTAAATATTTGTGATCTTGTAGATGAGAAAAAAGACTTTGTGTTCTGTAAGCAGACAGTGTGGGGATATGGTATGTTTTCAGTTTCTTGTATTTCTGAGTGTGCTCCTTGCTGTCTTATGAAAGTGTTACATATTTCTGAGGGTTGGTGGCTTCAGCCCAGGTGTGTTGCGTTTCTGGAGCTAGGAGGCAGGAAAGTATGTATTATATGTGCTCAGTCTGTAATCTGCTGGGATGAAAGTCACTGTCTCGGCCAGCTATAGATAATAGAACACCTTCTTTACGTAAAGTATAAACTATCATAGTTCAATAGCCTAAATGTGGGAGCAGTTCTACATTGTAGTCCATGTCAAACAGTTTGTTACAAGTTTTTAAACAAATGAGATAACATTATAGATACAATTTTCAACTTACTTTTCTTTGCCAAATACAAGTATATGAACTTTATCCCAAGCTGTTATCAGCCAAATATTATTCATCCAGCTGAAATATCTAACTGTAGTGGAGGTTTTGGGTCAATTTGTTTATGCAAAGAGGTTCTGCAATCAAGATATACATATCTTGAATGTATAAAGCAATACTTTCTTACCTGATACACAAGAAAGAGGTAGGACCTAATGAGCTCTTTAGTTTAAGCACTAGTGAGCTCACCACTCCTATGTCTTTCTCAACCAGCCAGGCAGCATTTTGGAGAGGAATAGTTGGTACCTGCAACTCCCTGGAAAGTGTCTTTATGGTTCCTATGTTTCTTTCCTCTACCATCAGCACTGATGTGGATGTCGCAAGGTATAAAACCCTCCTATGTTGGAATTTACTTCCTTAAGCCCTTGACCTACTAATAATTAATAACTCTACTTCAGTCTATAATTGCAGCTAAATTTAGTAAGCGGTTTCATATCTTGCATCCTTGGTACAGAACCAGGGGTTTGGAGTGAGGGTTGGCTAGGGTGAGGGAGGACTGTAGCTGGATTTGGAGAAAGAAAAGGTGACAACTTATAGATTGTGGTTAGTTATCCTTTATATTTGTGTATATTTTTTGTACATCATGCAGATGTAATTTTTCAGACCTTACAGCTCACTTCACACCTTCCTCTGTATGTGAAATAGAAATTGTGGTTGCTTTAGGATTCTGAAGTTGAAGAAATTTTAGCCTAGGTGATGATCCCTAGCAGAACATTTCTGGCTTTTTGCTCAGAGCATTCATATGCATTCAGTAAATTGTTCTGCCACTGTCACCAGTTGGAGTAAAAGTGTCATAGAGCAGTACAGGACAATTAATGGATTCCCACCAACCAATGACAGCAAAGAGCCACTAAAAGTCATCCAGTTCTGCAGACTGCCCATCCAGTTCTGCATTATGCCCATCTAAAATAGTGAGCAGGCCTGAAGAGCAGGACTTGGTAGATGAGAAGCTGGACATGGCCCTGTGATGTACGCTCACAGCCCAGGAAGCCAATGCATCCTGGGCTTCATCAACAGGAGCGTGATCAGCAGGATGAGGGAGGTGATTCTGTCCCTCTGCTCTGCTCTTGTGAGACCCACCTGGACTGCTGCATCCAGCTCTGGGGCCCCAAACACAAGAAGGACATGGACCTGCTGGAGTAGGTCCAGAGGAGAGCCAGAAGGAAGACTCGGGGCTTGTAGGACCTGTCCTGTAAAAACAGTCTGAGGGAGTTGGGGTTGTTCAGTCTGGAGAAGAGAAGCTTCAGGAAGACCTTATAGTAGGCTTTGAGTACTTAAGAGGAGCTTGCAAGAGGGGTTCATGCAGCATAACGTTTATTTTAGGTTATGTGTCTCTGTGTGTATTAGTTCTTAACAAGGCCTAGCAAAGGAAGAGTTAGTCTGTGCCTCCTAGGACTCAGCTGGCCAAAGTGTGTCATAGAAAAATAATTACTGTTGAGAAAATGGTTTAATGTTTAGGGTGAAGTTCATCTATTTTTGTTTTATGGAATCTGACCCTAAATATTTCTGAAGAATTTGAAAGTCTGTGAAGAATTGCAGTGTACCTCCAGCAATAAATATGAAATAGCAGTACCTCAATAGTAAATCTGAAAATATATATTTTTATATGTCTAAGAAAAATATAGCAGATTTTAGAGGCAATGAAAAGATAACATAAAATAGTATAGTGGCCTTTGGGGATACAGTTTCCTCTGTTATAAGCATATTAAAATAAACTGGTATCTGCTATTAGTCTTTTCTGACTTCAACAGAAAAGGTAAAATGATCATGTTTCTACAATTCTAATGCTTTTTCATTATTTTAAACCTTTATTTCTCAATAATTATTTATGTTTTAAGTTTTCTAGTTTATTAGTCATACAAAAATCAACTTTCAGTAATAGCCTGGTCTTTTCTACTTTTTTCTACTTTTTCTACTTACAGTCATAACACTACAGCACTGATTGATTTACGTTACCAATGGCAATGAAGTGGTGTTGCAGCAATCTAGGCTTGAGTTCAATTAGAAAGTGTAATTTTAGCTAAGTCCATATCCCAAAGTCAAGTGAAAAGATAAAAGTACTCTCATGTGGATGGATAGGATATTTTGCTACCCAGAAGAAATGTATTATCCACTCATTAAGAGCTACTTAAGTAGTCTTTAAGAAATGTATCAGAATATTGTTTTATCTCAGGTATTGCTACAGGAGCATAAATAAACAATATGTGTTATTCAGCTTGAGTTTAAAACAAGTCTCTGCTCCTTCGTAAAAGGAAAGTATGGTATCACTTTCCTGAAGTTCTGCAGTTTATGGTCTATGGAAGGTCAAATGAAATGAGATGCTTTTCAAATTCTAAACATTTAAAAAAGCGAGTTTCAAGGACAATGCCTAAGACACTGAACAGAGTTTCTGCTTTTGCATGGTTATGTTTATACAGTAAGATAATTTTTTTTACTTCAAAAGAATCAGTTCCTTTCAAACCTAACTTTTTCTTTTTTCTTTTTTGTTAGGATTTCAGTACCTATAAATAGAAGCTCTTGACATTTTGCATCATTCTCTACCCTTGCTCTTTATATAGAACTCTTATTGATTTCAATTCTGTATATTGAATTAGACTAGGGTGGACAGCTTTTCATTTAAAAAAGATGGTGACAATATTAACCTCTGTGCTCATAGAAAGTCTGTTAAATCTTCTTTAATTACAAAATGCTTTAAATAACATCTCAGGATTAAATTTTACAATTTCTAGGCCGTCACAAATTGAGATGCCATGAGTTTATGAAGGCGAGTACAATGAGTTCTGAAGATCTTTTTTAAAATTCACAGTTCCAAAAGTTGTGGAAAATTCTGGTTGTTTCTGCAATGGACATTTGGAGTTGTGGTGACATCCGATGTCCGTATAAGAGTATTTCAAATTACAAAAATGTTATAATAGTCACCTTCTGTAGACTCACAAGGAGGTATTTGCATTGACTTCCCTCAGAAGCTTTCCCACAGTATTACCTTGGAGAGGAAAAAATTGTTCCTGCAGTTTTGTCTGTCACAGAAAGGGTCAATAAATTTTTGTCAATCCAAAAATCTCTGCGACTGATCTCTATTCTAGACTGATTTAAAGATGAGTTGAACTACGAACTCCTCCTGGGCATTGATGTTCCCTGAGATTTGTCTTAAGAGGAAGGTTACAGTGAAGGAAAAAAAGGGCATGGAAATATTTAATTTTTTGAACTCTAATATTGTTCCTTTTTTGTTTCTCTTCTGGTTAAACAGCTTTTTCATAGTCTAAGTAAAACCATCTGTGATACTGTAAGATTGCTGCAAACATGATCCTTGAGTATCTGAAAGTTCAAGAGGATGAAATTTTTGACTTGGGAAATGAAGGATGAGAATGGACTGGAAAAAACCGCTTGAAATTCCAATAAAATGAGTTAATTATTGAGAAATAAAGGGGATTAATTTCTCTAATACTCATTACTTCTGTGTATACTAAATCTCAGAAGATACCAAGGCAATATGTTTTATGCCCAAGCTATTTGGTATATCCAAATTGAAAATATAATAATTTAATTCCCCTAACATAAGTAAGCAAGTCCTTACGATGCCTCAGTGGACAAATACCATGTTTATAAATATACAGACACTATAGCGGGTAGTTTTTATTACATATAGAACTTCTGATAACAAAAGGATTAAATTGCTCTTCTGTTGATTGAGTGGATACTGGATGTGCCACATGGACTCTACAAGGAGTCAAGAGAATATGTGAGTCAAAGTAACTTATACACAGACTACAGAAATTGGCATTTCCATTATTTTGAGTCTCTGAGTTGTGCAAAAGGCAAAGTGACTTGAATACAACCCTTTCTTCAGTATGGAAAAAATCACCCAGCTTTAAAACAAAGTGTAACATCCTTTTTACTGTTTTGCTATTGATTTTCCTATTTTGTATTTGGCAAGTGGAAAGATATAGCTAGCATCTCTGAAAGCACTGAAAGCTAGCATCCTCTCTTGAAAGGAGTGCATGTGGTTTTAAATGAAACATTTTCTCTAGTAAAAAAAGGAGCTGTTGTGAATATGTTAGAGGGATAATGCACAGTACTCCTTCTGAATAGTTATTTAATGTCCCAAGCCTTGATTTTAAATCTTTGAGTAGCTACAAAATGCTGAAGACCTCTTCTGCCTTAGAAACCTGTTCTTTAGGAACAGCTCAGTTTTTAGAAAATCTGTTCTTTAGCTACAAACCAAGCTGTGTCTTCCCTAAGGAAGTAATCCAGAATTTTAAAGGGAGCAAGTCAAAAATACTGTGAACCAGATATCCAGATAATGAGCACCTATATATGATGTAGCTGTGTTTCCTTTTGAAAGGCTGGCGTTTTTTAAACTAGAGAACTTTTATAAGTTTCTGTATTCATTTTTTGTTTGAATAGCTTTTTTTTTAGCATTGCCTTGAGAGCTTAGCATCTACTAAAATTCCTTTCTTCAAATATTTCTGTAAAGCAAACAGATTTATTCCTTGTTACAAGAAAACAAAAGTAGTAGAATTTTGCATCAAAATACTAACTATGATTAGTATTGCAAGGAGGAAATCTAACAAGTATATTGTTTAGTAGATAGATGTCTTTATTAATTGCACATGCTGTTCAGTTTTTCTTTTGATGTATTTTTGAAAAAGAGTTTCGCAATTAAAAGTGTGGTGGTAAAAGGTCTTGTAAAAGGAACGCCTTAGGTAGGTGGATTTTTTTCTGTTATTCCTGTGAACAGAAATTATACAAAAAAGAACAAACAAGGAAATTAATAAAGGTCCTTATTAAAATAATTTAACCTTATACTCAAAGTGATTTAAAAATTCGTGGCAGATAATTAGTCTCTAATTCCTTGTGTTTACAGTTTAAGAGATCAGGAACTTTGGCTATGTCATTATTTCCTCTGCATTATGGTTAAACAGATAGAGAGTCCGAATAAAATTTGGGGTTTGTGTTGGTGTAAAAGGAAGGATGTGCTGAATCTTTCCATTCAGGGAGACAGGATGTCAAGATATCATTTAATTTAGCAAAGTAGGAAATATTGATCTTGCTTGAATTCTTAAACTTTCATGGTTCATTATTTTATCCAAGCTTTTGCTTCAGGCTTATGCTAGAATTGCTCCATTTTGTCAAGAGAGTCTAGACTGACACCTAACTACCTACTCTCTGATGTGTGAATATATGTTTTTAGGAAACAGTTGAGCCTGTCTTGACCGTGGGGCCACATGAAACATTGGCCAAACAAAGCAAAACAATCCAGCATTTTAGGGTCCATCTGTTACAAATCTATTACAAAGCTGTTTTCTCCACTGCTGAAGGAAAGTAATTTAGCCCAGTATGTGGTTTATATATTTATACTTACGTCAATTTATTGTAATATCTTGAATGCTTGCTTTTGCCTTGGGAAAGAAACATAAATTGTTTCATTTAATCAAAGACTTATCAAGAAATTCAGAAGAGATTGCATGTGATTGGAATTAAATCTGCGTTGTTAAAGGGCAGATATAAATATTAATTCAATTTTATTTTTAATTTAGCTAGGTCAGTAGTAAGAATTTTCTTTAAAGAGAAATAAACTTTTCAAACCCCTACAACTATAAATATGCAGACGAGTGATTATGGAATTATGAACAGCAAAGCAGTTTTTATGTTGTCTCTGACTGAGTGAAGCAATACCATTTACCCAACTTTTTTAACAGAATCAAAAACTGGGAGTAAATCCTGAGATTTTTTTCTCACGCGAAGCTTTCCTTACAGTCAGTGATGGAATACTTTGAAAAGGAACAATTAGATCCAAGTAGCTGGAAAGAAAACACTGAAAAGTAAATAATATGTGGGAATCAATAAATTAAGGCAATTAGCACCTGCAAAGAGGTATCAGAATATTGTATTATATAGACACAATTTTTCATCAATTTTAGCTTACCTTATTAGCACTTCCTAGATTTTCTGACATTTTTCATTACATAAATTAGTTTTAAATATTTATGGCTTATAGTATTTTTTTTTCATATATTTTTGTAATATTGGTCAATCTAGAATTTAGCCCTTATTTTGAATTACTTTTTTCAATATTTTCTGTTCAGTCTTTTGGAAAGCATTGTTGAAGAAAAAACTTTTTCAGCTCTATTAAAACAAAGAAACTGTCATAGATTACTGAGTTTAAGGAGATGTGTCCAAGGCTAATAATATGAGAAACTCTTTTGGCTTCATGTTTTTAGGTGTAGATTTGCTACTGGAAGCATTTCTGACAGAAGTGCAGACAGGTCATAGGTAGGCAAACTGAAGTTTGTAGACGACCTTGAAACAAGGAGCTGGACTGATGAAACAGGAGGATGAAGAAGAATGTGAGCAAGAGGGGTTCTGGGAAGAAGAAGGATAACAAACAGAAAGAAATTGCAAAAAAAAAGGAAGAGACTGAGATGCTTTCCCAGTTGAAAGATTAACACTGGTGTGTAGTGAGGCTTGTTTTGTACCTTGAAGGCTTTAGGAATAGGTTAGCTACACAAGAGGAATGGTAGTGAGACCAAAACCAGGGAGGCTGAAAGTTCAGAGTAGAACACAAAGCAGTGTAAACCTTTTTTATAATATGTATGCACAGAGATAGAAGTTTAAGATTGCACATGCGGTTTTAATTCTATATAACTTCCTTTTCTTTTGTTTGTTTGTTTTTTGAGGGTGGAGGAGTATGCCTAAAAGAAATATAGGAGCTGAAAGCAAACTGGAAAACGAAAATTGTTTTCCACTGCATGGTGTCATACAGATGCCCACTTTGTCAATCAGCTAGATTTAAAATTATGGATTCATGTCATGGGATGCTGCTGTTCTAGAAATAATTCATGAATGACAATAGTTAATTGCAATTTACTCATGATAGAATCACTTTTCTGCCAGAATGTAGAAAGCAACTGTGGGTTTAAGGAGCAGTAAGTTATCTTCTGTATTTTCAAGGCAATGTTTCTCTGAGATTTTGTATCTCAAAAGACCACATGGTATTTATTTGGTGGTTTTCTTTCTCTATTTCTCTTTTATTTCCTTTCTTGAGGTTGGAAAATTTATAGTAGCACAAACATTCTATCTATCCCTTATTTACTGATATAACTATTGCTATAAATACAGATATTAGAAGAAGAAGCAATCTAAAGACATATGGAAGACCTAAGAAGAAGAAGCAATCTAAAAACATATGGAAGACCTAATATTGCAATACTCCTAACTGGCATACATCAATTTGTTAGATAATTTTATTTTAGTAAGTGACAGTCCTGTGGATATGGCATTTTATGAGAAAAGAAAGAAATTCAAGAACCGTTTAGAAATGTATGACAGGCTTCAGGAAAATCATGGAGGGAAAAGTATATGATTTGAATATTTTTAGAAGATTAACAAGATTTTCTATGTGTGGTTATTTTTTAAAGTTTACATAGTTTCAACAGTATAAGTGAATTCTAATCTCCATAAAACTTGTCAATCTTAACTGGCATTTGGGAAAAAATAATCATAATACTTATTCCTTCCACCATTCCCTCTGTAGAGCTGAGGGACTCTTGGCGTCATTCGAGCTGTGTCCTTTCATTCCTGTGTGAATATTCTTTCCAGTACTCTATATTAAATAAAATAACACTATTTTATCTGGAGTGTTTGAGCTCTCTTGCATAAACAATGCTATTTTTGTTATAACTCCTGTTATAATCATCTTTGAAAACTGAATCACATTTGAATGATACCTCACAGCCCAGAACTTTCTCTGAATAATAGTTGAAAAATATGTATAATAGTGATACTCATCTGAACATAGTTTTTTCTTCTTCATTGTAATATGCTACACTTTGATTATGAAGGGCTGAGGTTATGAGACAAACACTGTTTTATTTGCTCTGCTTTTATCTTTTTGAAGCTAAGGTAGTCTTGCTATCAGGCTTTAGGTTGATTTGGTGTACTGTTCTCACTAGCTGCTCTGTCAGGATTAATAAAGTATGAGTAAAATAAAATGGGTTTCAAAATGAAATTGAAATTGCCAAAATGCAACAAGAGAACTGCTGATATGGAAGAAATGCTCAGTTAATTCATTTTATTATATAAATAAGTTATACTTTCTGAGGGAAATTTAGCAATGTTTGCCGCTGCAGTTGCATGATACTGCAAATCATTAGCATATTTTGAGAAGCAGCATTCTCTCCCTTCACCATTATAAATATTTATGAATTATTTTCTGATTTGTTTTAGAATAGATTTTTATGAAACCTAATTGGGTATAACTAAGTGTATTGCATCTGAGTTGCAACCAAGGTTGGGGTACCAGACCAAACAAGCAGATATATGCAGATGTATATAATGAAAATAGGTAAAACTTACTGTCCCTGTGTATCAATTCAGGATATTGGAATGTTGAGTTCTCTATAACAGATTCTGATGTAAGGTTCCTTTGTAACTTGATGGGGTTTTTTTTTAGCTTTATGCAATCTAAAGACATTTCTGTTTAGGCTGTCGATCATGAGCAGCTGCACTGGTTTGCTACACAGTTCTGTACATGCTTTAGTTACACCTTAAATAGCCTTCTTTGCAGTTCTCAGTAACTCATCTTTTATAATTTTCATTGATGCTATTTGACATTATGCTTTCAAGGGTTCTCCTATCTTGTGCTACTATTTTGTAGCCTTTGATCCAGTGTCAGTTTTTTTTCTTCAGAAGCCTGTGAGATGTGGCTTCCTGATAGCATTACATTTATTATTACTGTGCTATTATGGTATTTCCTTATTATTCTATCGTTAATCTAGGGTCATTCAGTCTACAAATATAATAGGGTCATTAACAGATTTCTCATAGATGGAGAGACAGCACATTCATAACTACTTGTTACTAGTATCTATTTGTTATCACATTATCTCTAGTCCTTTATCAAAATTGTGTTGTTAGGGTGATAGAGTGATACAGTTCTGATTTTGGTGGGAGATGCTATTGTACAAGAAGTAGCTGGTATCTTGTTTAGATTTTCATAATGGTTTTGATACTGTCTCAAGTGAGGAAAACTTACAGAATACTACAGTCGTAAAATGCCAAGCCCACCTCTGAAACACGTCCCTGAGCACCACATCTAGTTGTCTTTTAAATACCTTCAGGGATGGTGACTCAGCTGCTTCCCTGGGCAGCTGGTTCCAGTGCTTCACAACCCTTTTGGTGAAGATTTTGTTCCTAATATCCAATTTAAACCTTGCCTGGTGTAACTTGGGGCCATCTCCTCTTCCCCTATTGCTTATTACTTGGGAAAAGAGACTGATTCCCACCTTGCTTTCAGGCAGTTTTAGAGAGCAGTAAGGTCTCCCCTGACCCTCCTTTTCTCCAGGCTAAATAACCCCAGTTTCCCCTACTGTTCTGCATGGTACTTGTGCTACAGGCTCTTCCCCAGGTCTGTTTCCCTCCTCTGGACACACCTCAGCATCTCAATGTCTTTCTTGTAGGAAGGAGCCCAAAACTGAACACAATATTCAAGCTGCAAATGAAGGCAAAATAGTTCAGGGAACTAAAGTATTAAAACAGTGTTTCAGGGAATATGTAACAAATGAAAAGTCCTTGGAATTGTTATGGATCCAAACTCCCAAAGAAGTTCGCTGGTGACCTAAATGAAGTAGAAAACATGCATACTTGCAATGCAGTATGCTACTGCAAATACCTTGAAATGTATGATTAGAAATTGATAAAATTTTGTTAAACCGAAGATGTATTTTAAACAAATATGAAGAACCATAATAGGATCATGTATACAAAAAAAATCAAGTGTGGAAACTTACTTTGAAAGAATTGAAGAAAGCAAATACAATTTGATGGCCCTTAAAAAAGGTTTGTAAGGTAATCTTTTTATATTACTGTGAAAGGTCTGATATAGTGTGAATGGATTTTCTGGCATGAACCTGAATGGGAACTTCCTCACTGACCTGGGCTGCTAAACCATGGTGATGACTGAAAAACTTTTCAGCAGTAAATTTTACTGTCAACTCATAGTATCTCAGGGATTTTGAGAGTAAACTACAGATTTTATCAAGAAATAGTTTTTTGCATATTTTATACTATAAAGATTTGATAAAATTTTGAAATTGCAGTAACATAGAGCTCCACTTTGGAGTGGGACAGCACAAAAAACCTTTAGGTCATTTGGAAAATGTGTGTTGAGGAACAGTGCATCTTTACTTAATTTAACAAAACCTTATTTAAATAGATATGTGTGAAAGCTAAATTCTAGTTAGCTAGGATTAGAATAGTTTGTGATATTGTGAAATTGCCCATGTGCAGGGAGACAGCAGAGGTCTTCAAACACATAGCTTTTTGAAGAGGGTGGTGACACTTCATGTAATTAAATGTTTAGCTGTTTACCCCTAGGTCTAGGAATGTGGACACTCAGCAAAAATATATGGCAATATACAAGACCTGGAAAACCACTTAAAAACAAAGGGAGGAGGGGATTTGTCACTAAATGGATCTATCTTTCTCTCTCTACGTTTCAGTGATCTAATTTGTACCTCAGAAGACATTCAACCAGTGGGCTGAAGTAGTGTGGCTCTGAAGTATTAGATGAATATTGGCTCTAGCCAACTTGGAAATGTCCCAGAACACTTTCGGTCTGGCCTACTGTTCTGGCTTCAAGAGTGTTTTATTTGCAAAGTTTTGGTGCACAGTACAAAGACAGCAACAGTCCAACCTTTCTGTATCATAGAAAACTGTGTACATAATTACTTTTCAGTAAAGAGTCCAAATTTGGATTGTATTTTTATCATTTCTAAACAATATAATTCCTCCTTTTTAGCATAAAAATTACTGAATTGAGGAAGAGAATTTAAGACAGAGAGACTGATATAGTGCATACTGCCAGCACATCTGGAAGACAGTTATTCTCTAATTACCCACGAGACAGAAGAGAAAACTGGCAGCTTTGCTGCTGTTATAAATCCCATCACTTCTAAAGGAGTTAATGGCTGCCCAGCTAATTAGTCTTTGTTATCTTTTAACATTCAGAGACAAAATAAAGGCCATAAAAACAAAAAGCAAGGAAAACTCACTGGTCTGTTGCATTAAAATGTGTGGGTTTGTCTTTCCAATGCAGTCCCAACATATCTGTCTTACAGTGTTTAATTTGGTTTTAAAATGTGCAAGCATTTAGTTGTTTTCATGAAAATTTGTTCTGTAGATGGAATGGCTGTTGTAGTCACTAACTTACCATCTTTCATCTCATCTTTTGAGCTGTGTGCCTGACCTGTGCTTAAAATGGCTCTATCAATTTTACCACCAGCTGAAGAGCAGGTTTGCCTGTAACAAGCTTGTTTCTTTTATTCTAAATTTGACTGTAAAAGAAAAGAGAACATGGCATGTGAAACCCCAGAGTATTTGTCTCCCTTTTCTTTGAAGGCAAGAGCCACAAATTACTTACCTGTCAGGAAACTAAATGAAAAAGAATCAAATTCTATTCCTGTGCAGTACTCTCACTGAAACAGATAAGCTGAAAGATAAATTTGCTTAATGGCATAAATAACAGTCCAGTTTGGAAAGGGTCCTGAATATCATAGGGGACACTTTAACATTGCCAAAATGTTGCCAAAATTCACTAACAAGATAAGGAGAGAACTTCATATCCAACAAGAAAATTCTACTTATATCACTTTCTCAGTCATAGGTTGCTTGGGAAATAAAAAATGTATGGTACTTACGGCACATTCCTCTCTTACTTACGGATGGAGTGAAAAATAATGTTACATGGAGATGATCAGTGGGATTCCCTTCTGAAGGTGATAAAACTGCATTATGTCTCACCAAGTCTGAGACACATTATATTATCCCATACTTCATAAAAAAAGCCACTAGTTCTTGTCTTCAGTGTCCCTTTCTTCAGGTGTCCCTATGTCCAGAGCAGTAGTGGGTCACAGTAAAGTTCTAATTATCTATCTGAATTATTTTTATGTATGAAAAAGATCTGCTGTAAGTAGATGTAGTCACATATCCAGAGTTAAAGAAGAAGCAATTGGTTATCTGTTGGTAAATCTCAGTGTGATACCATTAGCTGCAAGCTCATTTTCCTTGAAGTTTAGGATTTTGAACACCCAGCTCCAAACACATGCATTTCAAATTGTACGGCAACATTGTAATGTTTTATTATGTGTAGAATCTCCTGCTCTGAATTTCACACGCAGAGTTCACAGGTGAGTGCGGACCTGCGCTGAAGCATTCCCAGTCATTTGATATAGTCCTTATATTGGGATTTTGGGTTTTTTCCCAAACATATTTTAGCTGGCATATAGTAATCACCTGATTTAAGATGACAGCTATACCTGGCTTGGGCTAAGAATCCCCATCCTACAGCAAGATACTTCTCAGTAATTGATCGTCTCTACTCAGATGTAGCAATGACACCTTTCTTCTGGATGGCCTTGCTGCTCAGTTTTGGTGTCTTTGTGGGAAGGTGGGACTGTCAGAGCACAGTGGAACAAAGCAGCATGGCTGGGACCACAACAGATCTGCAAGTGCGTCTGAGGTTTGTCTCCCCTGTTTGCTCCTCACAGGAGTGGGATGTGAGTAATAGCCTCATGCTGCTCTGAGTCATAGCAGGAAGCTTCATCAAAACAGAAAACTGCCAGGGCGTTTTCTACTGTGTACCTTATCATCCCACCTTGTTACTGTCTCGTGGGAAAGCTGGTCTGTGAATAGATGCTTTTTGCTTGTACCCTAAGTGGTAGGAAACAGCTCCAGAAGAGTCTTCCCAAATAGCTGATTGATTTTCAGTTGATCATAAACATAAAATCAGTTGATACTACCCATCCTCGCTCAAAAATAGCTAGACAAAATAGTCCAATTGTATTTCTCTCTGCTTTGCTGTCATGGGATACTTTTTTGTGGAATTGTTTCAGGGAACCACATGGGGAGATTTGTCAAACTGCCATTTAGTGAGTGTGGCCAGACTGACTTTGAATGTTCTGCTTTCCATTTTGCAGCGTTTTTGAAGTCTCCAAGTCAGATTTTTTAACAAGTATTATTTATGGCCAGCACATGACAAAAAGAAAGGCTTATGTTATTTGAGTTTGTAGTAGAAACAAACTTGAGGAGAAAACAAAGGATCTAACATTTCTTTTCTGCCTCATGCTTAGATCAGGGACTAGCTAGGGTAATTACTTGAAGTCTTAATTCATGGTAAACACTCTCAATGCCAAAAAGAATTAAGGATTTGTCTTTGGGTTGCATTAGCTGATTTAGTTCAAGAATGATTTTTCTAGATCTGTCTGTCTTAAAAATTCAGAAGTCTCCTCACATCCTGGTTTACTAATCTGGGATATTGTAGTTGTTGAATTCTTAATAGTTTACTTTAAATGCCTTCAAGAAGGAGAAATAAAAAGAGTTGCAATTATTTTTTATTTACCTTAACCCACATGGTGTTCCTGTAAAGGTTTCACATGACACACAGTACAAAGAATTTTACTTTCTCTCTGTCCTATTTCTACTGCTATGGTTATTAAAATCAACATCATGACGCTATCCCTGTTTTCCTTAATTATATACTGGTCACAAAATCAGAGGCCAGACTGATCACAGTGGAAGAGGTATCTATGCACTTTACCAAGTTCCTGCTTGTGTGTCTGAATCATGTCCTTTCTGCATTTTCTCCAGGTTTTGAAAAGAACCATTTCTTTCTGGTGTCTTGCTTTTGTGCTTTTTGTTTTGTGGCTTAGTGTTATGCAAATACACTCTGAACTATTTTCACACATTTCTTCAGAAAAAATATTAATAGTTCATTTTAGCAGTAGTAAGTAGTTTCTTTTAGATGGCCATCTCCATACAACTTTTTGTGTTCTAATACAGCAGAACAGACAGATTTGTTAGTAAGACCCCTGTATTCTCTGCCACTATAAAATAGCCTTCAGTACTATGCAAAAGGAAGGGAGATGACTGGGAGGGAACTGATAGGGTTGGTAATTAAATGGCTGTGCAGAATTCTGTGGCTGTGGATTGATAATAGAAATGGGTCAGTGACTTGTTGATTTTGGTCAGAAAGCCTCCCTGATTTTACCCCTTCCCTGTGTTTTCCTTCTCAGAAAGCAGTAGAACAGCCATTTAGTTGTGCCACCTGAGAGATGGCTGAGGGAACTGATCCTGCTTTAGCAATACATAAATAATAAATAAGTACAGTAGCTCTCCACTTCCTCTTACCAGCCAAAATAATTTTTTATAAGGCTTTAAATCTGGTTCCACAAACAAATATTCTTGTATTCTGGCACCAGCTGTGCACTGAGGTAGAGGGCACAAATAAATGGTTGGAGCTAGAAGCACCTAAAACTAGTTTTGTTGCCAAGGGCATCTTAATATGAAAACACAACCCTAGAATAATATTAGGAGCAGAAATATTTATACTCTCTGCAGGGAGCTGGATCTGTTTTCTCTTGTGTTTAGTTAATGTAAATTTAAAAATAGAAAAATGTATGAAACCATCAATGATTGTCTCCATTTGAAACTAATGAGAGGGAAAAGAAAACGCAATTTCATCACAATTCTTGCAGATTGGAGGCTTGAATACTGAAGTATTTTTTTCTCAGTCTTAATGTTTATTAAGGCTTTTCATTTGAATATTTAAGATTTTAACAACTGAAGTAACTATTTGCTTTGTTAATAAGACTTTTGTGCTTTACACCCATTCCAAGGTGATCAGTGGTCATATAAGAACTGTGGGGCAAGAGCAAGTGAACATAACTTCTTGAAAGTAAATTTACCTTCTATAAGAAGTCACAGCATCCAATATTTGTGACGCTAAGTATTACATCTTTTTGGCACCTGCTGTGAGAGTAGAGTAAAACCTTTTATCAGGTATAATCTCTAGGAAGCACAATATTATCAAATCTGACCGGATTATCAAAAAAAAAAAAAAAAAAAAAAGAAAAAAGTACTGATGTGGCTTTTGCAGATAGTTTGCTTTTAGAAGATTTACTTCTTGCCAGCATAGATGCTTTAAGGATTCAATATATTTTCCTCAGAGATATCATTTTAATCCACGGATGTTTATACTCAGGGTACATAAAAGGAGCATTATTGACCAGTCAAAGGAATCAAATTTTGACTTCTGTCTTCATATATTCCACAAGGAAAGGAGAGAACTTCCAATGAAATGCTAGATCATGCTGTGTAGAAATGCTTCTCTGTCTTGCTGTCTTTTCACCTCATGAAGGCTTCAAAAGGGACAGAGAGTGAATCACACTCAGTACTTGAAATGAACCTGAAATTTCTCATCCACATTGTGAGACTGAGTCTTCATTCAGAATTCATCCTTTCTGGCCATATTTCTGGATTCGTGAGCCCTCACTATTACCTCTGGTTTCCAGCACAACACTTGTGAAGGCGAACTATGATCTCTTTTATTCAGATGATCCAACAGTTGCTCACAGGAAAATGTTGGTGGCATTTCAGTGAAGACATTAGAGTACAAGACTTATAAAAGATACTTCAATAGTTTCTTTTTACTCAGATATTCTTCTCAAAATTTCATATGAGAGCACAGTTAGATTCTAGACTCAAAATCCTTAAGGAGTCAATGAAGACATTTAAAATTAATATAATATGTTAATGGGTTAGAAATGGCTAAATAAAGACCAGAAATGGCAAAGGAAATGGATACTGGGGGTGGTTTTTTTCTAAAATGTACTTTCTGTAATAGCCATATTGTCTTTCCAACTCAAGTGTCCAGTGAAGTTGGCAGAGTACAGCTATATTATTAGCAGTAAAACATTGCAGCAAATTCAGAGTGATACTTCTTTCCTCAGGTTCTGATATTCAGTGTTTTCTTACCTAAGGAATTAATTAGTTGTGTCATGAATGCTACTCCCTTGTAAGCATTTCCCCTCTTGAGCTTGTCTACATTTACATGTGATACTTATTGATACAGCAGTAAGTTCCACAAAACTATTTTTAAGGATATGAAGAGTACTTCCTTTATTATTTCATTTACTGAAAAAATTTTCCTCTCATTCTGCTAATTTTTTTGCATCATGAAACAGTGAGCATATATTCCCTATCCATCTTTGTTGTGGCAGTCATGATTTTATGTGTCTGCACAATCACAGGCATGCCTTTTCCAGACTGAGGCATTTCCATTGTTTTAGTCTACCCGATTACAGAATCTGTTATATACTAACATAACATAATAACATAATCTGTTATGTTATCTGTTATATATCTGTTATATCTGTTATATACTTTTGGTATCTATTCTTTCCCTTGTCCATACATTTCTACTGCACCATGTCTGTTCTGAGAAGCAGTAACCCTGGTTCCAAAAGCTACATTGACATTTCACAATTTTGCATTACTTATTCCTTTCCTATTCACTCTATTTTTTCTTTTATTTTCTACTAGTCTGAGTGGTATTGCAGCCAGGCTTACTGCTCTGTATTTCCACAGTCCATATCCAGTCTCTTGGGAGAAGACTTTTTTGTCAAATTTCCTACTTACTGCACTAGTAATGGGGCCAGTTTAAAGGCTAATTCATTCACTTTATTTAATCTTTGGAATTTGCATCTGAGTTGTTCAGCTCTTGTATAACTGCTGTTGTGTTGTAGTAATCTTTTATTGTTCATTTTATTGATTGTTTTCCAGAGCCTCTTTTAGTAATGCTTTCACTGAGACAGCTACTTATTTGATGCCAGGGAAAACCCAACCAACACCAAAACAGTGGTTTGGATGTCACTCAAGCTCCTTGGTAGATTGATGCAAAGAATTAATTTAATTGCTTGTTTTATTTTTTCTCTTACAGCCTTCTGTTCTTTAAACATTTATTTTACATGCTGATAATATTTTGGCCCTGCAGGCCCCCCTAGCACTGGATATTCTTATTTTTCAAGATTTTTATGTCTCAAAATGTTGTTTGGCCTGACTTAAGATTTTATATTTAACATATTAAAATTTATGCTCATCTGTTTTCTTTAGCTGGATACAGCTTTCACTTTTTAAAAAATGCATTGCAAAAATTACTTCTGCCAGTTTCTGATTGTTAAAAAGACAGCTTTCTTTTGGTCCTTCACGTGTCATATATATTCAAACTTACGTTTCATGATAGTGTTTATAAAAATTTAAATCATGCTTTAAAATACTTTAAACACCTCCATGTGATTTCAGTTTACTAATTTAAATACTTACATATATTGCTGATCTCTTTGAAGTGAATGCTACTGAATTAATGTTTTAATTTACTAACCTCAATTATCTTAAAACACCACAGTATCACCTCCTATGTAGCTTTTTTCATTTCTATACTAGAATGTATTCAACTAATTATTTTTAACACAATTTCCAAGTTGCCAAACATGCCAGTATCCTCATTTGTAATGACTTAATTAATTTGAATTATCTTCTAACGCCTGGCTGCTGTCTGTACTATGTATCTTTTCTTAATGCTTATCACTTCAGCAGTGTCATGTTGAAAGTCTGTGTTTCGTTAAAAAAAAGGCCAATATTATTTTTTACCAAGTAGAGAGATTGCCTGTGATAGGCAAATGTGCATCTTTTCCTCTTTCCAATGAGATATTGAAAACCCATCCGAGGTCATTGGTCAAATACCTCCTTTTCAGACAAGATGCTGTTTGCTCACAAAAGGAGTTCCAGTTCCTTAAAATCCAAATAGATTCACTATCCTTTTCCATCTCTTTTTTTGTGTTTTACTGGAGACCTAAATCCCACATCTATGTTTCTGCTTTTACTTCTATTACCTTTGATGCACCCTTAAAAGAAATACAAATTCCTGCTCATAGGAAATGCAGATTGAATACATGGCGATTTCCTGACCTGGGCACACCAAGAGCTAAGGGGGAAACCTAGTTCCTGATTTCATTCTGGCTTTTATGTACCATCCAGTTAATTACCTCAGTGTCATTAAGCTAAAACTTCAGCAAACAGGAGTTTTGGGAAGATGTGAGACTAATTTGGAGCAAGATACAGCTCCACAGGCATGAATTCCTCTCGTCAGATGTGGACACAGGTAGAGTAAGGAATCTTTGAAAAATACAGGTATATAAGCACTAATGAAATAATTTAGCACTAAATAAGCATGGAAATACATGCTTCATTTCTGAACTATTTCAAAGAATGCCAGAGAAAGCTCTGACACATTTTTGGCGTTTAATCTTCCTCCTTTGTATCCTATGAAAATTAGTAAGATTTGCTGGCCTAGCCAAGGCAAGTCTTCTCCCCCATTGCTGCTGTACTTTCTGTGTCTCATGAACAGCCAAAACTCTCAACATTTGGTTAACAAGCAAACCTGTTATGTAGACTGGAACAGGTTACCTGTACAGTATCTCGACTTGTGTGCTAAAAACAGTCCTAATTGCAGTGAATTTTGTTAAATGAATATATATTAATTTACTGGATAATTAATATATATTAATCTTAGTGGATAATTTCAGCGAACTCATCAAAAGGTAACATTTTGCCTTCATTAGTTGAGAGAAACTATACGTAGTATCTCTTCTATTTTGGAACAGTCATGATTTTTTTTCCTTTTTTTTTTTTTTTTTTGCTCTCCAAGAAAGTTTTCTAATCACTTTGTTATTGTGGAGGGTTTTTTTGTTTGATTTTTTTGTTGTTGTTCTGTTTTGTTCTGTTTTGTTGTTGTTGTTGTTTTTTGTTTTAGATGGTCACTATTTTGTTTATACACTCAGTGGTAACATTCTCAACCGAGAAGAAACAAATAGCAAAATGTCAGCTTCCTTTCGTGAATATTCCTTCATATTTGTGTTGCATATAAAATCTCCTTTTTCAAGACTTGGAATTTTGAATTTGCATGAAACAACACAATGTTTTGCTTTCCAGATGACAAAAAATGCATTATAAAAGATTGAAAGTGTAATTTATGCTGAGGTTTGTTTTTACTGTGGATATTTTCTAAGATTAATTGTTGTCAATTTGTATTTTAAGAAGATGCACAATTTTTTTTTCTGTAATTTTCTCCAGAACTTTAAAGTAGTCACAACTTTTAAGTATTAGCACTATCATGGTTCAAATAATCTGCATCAGTTCTAATGTTATCTGTATCTGTCTGCTCTATATACACTTTGGATGTGAAGTTAGGAAAATATCCATGAAAGTTAGTAAGATGATTCCATTAAAAAAACCCAAAAACCCAAAAAAAAACCCGCAAAAACCCCCTAGATTTTTATCTTACTGTTTTCCAATCTGTTTTTTATCACCTTCATTTCAGTGGAAAGATGTTTAAACCATCTCTAGGATTCTCTTTCAGGTTATTTTGTATATAACCATTATATGAATACCAACTTTCTCCATTAAATACAGTAACAGCAATGAGGTACTGTTTTACTGTTTTCTCATGAGCTGTCAGCTCACAACTGTTTTATTCTATGTGTTATTACTGATATTTTTCGGGTTGATATCGTTAATGGAAATTTGTGACTGGTCACTCGTGCTTGTCCTTAACTGTTAGTAATGAAAACTTTCTCAATCAATTCACAAACTGCATTTTTGCTGATGCTGCTGATTTCGTGCTGTGAATTTCTGCCAACGCTAAGCTTGTGAAGCCCTAAGCTAATTGACTTTCCAATTTCACAATTGAAGTAATATTATGCCAAATTTCTTGGAACATTATTTTATAGAAGTTCATGCACGAAATTGACCCACATGAGTTGTTTGCCATGTGTTAATAAAACCAGAGCAAACAAACCACAAACCAGAAGTAAAAGAACTTTACAATATCCTTCATGCAGAAGTTGACGAGTTCGCATGCAAAAGCACCATAGAAGCTTACATTCAGAATCGCACTTTTAATGATGCTGTTTTCTAACAAAGAAAGAAGAATCTGTAGTAATGGTTATAGAATGAAATCTGCTAGGGTATGCTTCCTGCTGCACACCTTTTCTTGTCTCCTCACCAAATCAAATAAGTCCTGGGGTTTTGTTTCCTGGAAGACATTCTGCACATCCACAATGGTTACAGTGGGTGTAGCAAAGTTTTACGAACAATATTTCCAGCTGGAATAAAAGTAGAGAATGCAGAGATATAATATTTTATCTGTCAGAAAGATAAATGCAAATTGCGGTGTTTTTTTTTTTAATTTAAGTGGTATAGTCTGCTGAAAAAGAGTTTGCCACACAGGCAGGCTTCCAATTTTAATGTGCATAGTAACATCTACAGTATAGTGATAATTAATAGCAAAAATGAGAATCAGATGATTTGCTTTGTTTTCCTGTAAAAAATGTCATTTCTATTCATTTTTACTTTGTCCTTTTTCCTTTGACATTTCCAATAAGCACTTAACACTGTTTTTCTTCTTCTGATTTACAAGGAGATTTTCAAATGTGCCTTGAATCAGACTGTAGCAATTCAGCATATTTATACACATGTGAGTTTGTGAATTAAGATAAAAACTACTACTGTAGCATGTTTTTAAAGGCTAGATCAGGAATTTTTCTAAACAATGGAAAAGTAGCATTTCAGCTCTGGCCTCTGCAGTTAAATGCCTAATTTTAGAGTTAGTTTCATTTGCTTTCCCTTGAGGGGCTTAGATTGCTCAGACTGGGTTCCAAAATATGCTGACTGAGGAGTGGCCACAAGGGCTCAGAATAGAAAATTGTAGCAAAAGAATAATCGTTCTTTGTCAGTTGAAGGGTTATTCAGAAACATAGCTTAACAATTTCTAGTTGGAAAAAGCATTTAAAATCCTTTCAAAACATAAATCAGTCTTTTCTCTTTAAAAAAAGTCTATAGCTAGGTTTTCTGTTAAGTATCCTGAAGAAAACATTACTTTGAAGATCTAGTCATGGGTCTCCTCTATCATAAGTGTGCCAACATCTACTCAATCAAATATAAGGATAGGAAAGGATAGTTCCTGTATTTTGCTCTTGCTTAATTATAAGTGAGGAAAAGTGTAGTTCTATCCATAGCATTGTTACTTTGTGGAAACTGAAATGGGCCTTGAGGATTTGTCTTGCCTGTGTCCAGTGACTCTGTAGGATCAGGCATTCCAAGGAATTCCCTAATGTTTCTCTAACTTGATTAGGAGCAGACTTTTAGTCACTGTATTTTAGAACTTTATGATCAGTTTATTTCTTTGAGGATTGGGAGGCTTACAGGATTTTTTAGGTCACAGGTGTGGATGTATGCATTCATTACATTCAAGTTTTTCTGTTGGAAATTAAGTACTTACTTGGATCTGCTTTTAATAACATTTTTTTAGAAGATGTTATGTTTTTGTTCACTTATTTTGATGTTGCTGATGGCGTTTTCTTTTGTTTGTTATGGTGTGATGTTACCTTTTATTTGCTATGCCTTCCAGCTTTTTTTAAAAACATATATGAATAGATTTGTAAAATGAGGCAGTGTCAGAGATGAT
This sequence comes from Eulacestoma nigropectus, assembly GCA_013397775.1. Classification (NCBI taxonomy): domain Eukaryota; kingdom Metazoa; phylum Chordata; class Aves; order Passeriformes; genus Eulacestoma; species Eulacestoma nigropectus. The sequence continues at coordinate 884,643 of VZTE01005386.1, read as the reverse complement.
ATTTTATTTTTTGATGTCAGAAGAATTTGTAAACAAAGCCATTTACCTACAGGAAAGTGATAAATGGTTGTCACGGACTTTCAGTTGAGAATGCACAGTATGCACAGTGGTATTCCTCAGCAACTTTAAAAAGGCAGGCTAGTCAGTGGAGAAATACACTTCTGCGTGTTTGCATTCTCTCCTTTCAATGTCATTGCCTTCAGTCTTGTCAAATTCTGCAAAGGTAACATTTAGCACAAGAAGGCATTTGAAGAAAAGATAAATGACTGCAGAAAATGGGATGTTGTTTCTTTTGAATTGTCATGGACACAAACTCAACCACTGTTTTTGTCAGAAGTTGTGCTACAAATCTTGACTAAATACAATGCCTAAAGTTTTCATTTTGTTTTAATGTCCCTTCAAGACTTTCACCAAGAGCAGAGAAGCAACTGCTTGGGACTGACCCAGTTTATAAACAGAAGATGTGTTACGGGTCATAAGAATAAAAAGTGCATCTAGCTCAGTCGTTTTTCTCCATCAGTGCCCATAAATTGATATGCAGTGAGCAGGAAAAGCAAAAGAAATTTATGTTTTTCACAACTGGTGTCCCAGCTTCCAGTGGTTTCTCACCCATGAGTTTCCATGCTTTCCCCGCTTGGTGATTCTTAACAGATCCCTCCTCTGGTGCCTGTCCAGCCTTTCCTTGAATCCACTGTTATATTTGCATCTGCCATTCACTTTGCCAAAAGAACATCCATGGCTTCCTACCCACTGCCAAACAAACCACCTCCTGTGACTGGTTTGAATCTGACTTTTGCTGTCTTCTTCTCCTACCCTCAGTTCCTCTATTGGAAGAGTTGGTTAATAATTTACCCCCAGCTCTCTCACACCACATTGGTTTTTGATCTCAGACATCTGTACTTCATTTACCTTCTCTTCTGGCCTCTAAACCCCTTCTTCAGGCTGAAGAGGCCTTGTTGCTCTTCTGACATGAGCTGTTTCATACTTTTGTGATAGCTCCTATTTCCTCTCTGACCCTTCCTATTCTCTCTCTTTGAGAGGAATGAAAGATGGGGTGAGCTCAAGTGTGGGTAAATCATGGTCATAGTGGCACAAAAATGCCCTCCATTTTTCTCTGTTGCTTTTGTGACCAACCTTAGCACTTGATTTACCCTTCTGACAGCTACTGAGGACTGAGCAGGTGGTTTTAGAGAGCTGTCTCTACTATGCTGAGGCTTAAAGCTCCTCTTTTCCTAAAATAGATGGTCCTGGTTCCCAGACTTGTGTTAACTGATGTGTTTCTGTGCTGCAATTTCCCCATTTCCTTAATAACCAGCATCAAAAGTTTTAGAAACCAAAATATGTATTAAAAATTAATTTAATATGGACAATTATACTTAGGTAAATTGCCCTTGTATCTTAGTGTGTATGTTATCTTCTCCCTGTGTCATAGTGTGAAGTAACAGTATATGCTCTTCAGTCATGCACCTCGTTTCTTCTGAAATGCAGCTTCATTACAGGGAGATTAAAATGCATTAATGACATGAGCTATATACCTATATCAAAGTTCAAACTTCTTATCTCCATTAGAACTGGGAAAAATTGGCAGAAAACTTTACCATTCAGATAAATCTTTCTCTTCTTTTTAAAGAGAATGGGTTGCTACTTTCCTCCTCTAAGATCAATGAATTAATTATGGCTTCAGTATAAATTTTGTGCCCTCCTAATCGAAAGATCTTCATCTGTGGCATAAGAAATTAATGAAAATTCAGTGTCTCAGGTAAAGATAGTAACCATAAATCTATGGTTTAGATAGGTAGAATATTCTTATTTTCTCTAAATGAGGATATAATGAATTAATACTCAACTGTAACAAATGTTACAGTTGAGTGTTAGGAGTTTATTTCTGTTAAACAATAGCAATACTGCTAAAAAATATTTTTATGATTTCAATGATGATACATGTATGTAGTTTCTGATGAAGTATTAACTTTCTTTCATTAAGCTCTTCTTGGAAAACTCAGTGTTTGAATTTAGCCTCCCTGCTTTTGGAGCATCCAAATTTACTAATGGGTGTCTTGCTTGGTCCATAGTATATTATAGCTATAGCGAGCTAAATTAGATAAGAAATTTTTTAACGTAAGTCCTCTGAAAAACATGATACAGAACTTTTTTTATTCTGTTTTATATCTGCAAAAGGATTTGTGATTATGTTAAAAAATGGCACCTTTTTTGTAAGTTCTTTGGGGTTTTTGTTTTGGTTTTTTTTGAGTAAACATTTAAACAAGGGAACAATTTAAAAATAAAAAAAATCCTAGATGTCACTACTGAAAATAGGAGTACATAGGACGTTGTAGAGGACTTGAGATGCAGAAACCTCACCTGAAGAAAATATGGAGGAATGAGTCACTTGGCTTGTCTCTCTTGGAATTCAGGATGTTTCTTCCTTGTCAGCTCAGAAATTAGCTCAGCAAATATTGCAGCAGTTTTCTTAAATCAAATCCTCAAAAAAAGGATTTTTCTTTGTGGAAGTGTTTACATGGTCAGGGTCTGGAATAGAAAGAAAATAGAAGACAGAAAGCCATTCTACACATAGAGGAAACAACAACAGAATAAGATACCAGGGGGATGGCAGGGTAGCTAAAAAAGTTATGTTTGTATATTGGTCTATTGTGTACTCTTTTCTTCAGATAAAAAAAGGAAAGACTTTTTTCCCCCAAACAGAAATGATTTTGATAAGAGAAATAGCATGCAGGAATGTACATATTCAGCCAACTAATAATTGCTGTATGAAATATCTATGTAATTCCGTTAAAAATTCCCTGCACTCCCAAATTCGCTATTGCAATTCAAAATTCAAATTCAGGTGCTGCTGCCTACACATGAGAATATGTATTTTATGTATAAATAAAGAAATTTTGTCCCTATTTCTGTTGTTCACTGAAGCATAAACAGCAGCAATCGCGCTCTCAAGAAAGATAAAAAGTGTAAAATCCTATGTACCTTTAAAATAATTGGCTTTGTGTTTGTGCATGCACAGCAGCCAAGGACTTAATGAAAACTTTAAAATCCTTCATTCATACAGCCTCATAGAGTGTAAACAACCAGGTAGAAGACTTTGATAGACTGCCTCATTATAGTGGTGCCTGTGCCATTTAATCACAAAGCAGACGGCAAGCCAGTGGCCTCTTACAATGTAGAATGTAATTTTTCTATTTGAAAACTATTTTGCACAAGCCAAACTCAATTGCTTTAAAAATGAAAGCTGAGACACCTATTCCAACCTACTTACATTGACTCGCACATATTTTCCCTACAACTCAGGATGGATATGCCTGGTTCATACTCAGAGCTGTCGAAATATTAGCATACAACACTAAGTTTATTTATTAAAAAAATTACCTTTGACTATGGAAGCTCTTAATAATTTCTCACTCTTTCCTTTTTTTTTTCATTTTATCATAATGAGCATTAACAAAACCTGCATCTTTGGTGCAGCTGTTGGGATTTCTTTGTAGTTTTTCTAGAACTCTGTATTTTTTTCAAAATACAGGCCAAAATTCAGGTAAAAATGTGTTAAAATCAGATACAATTTAAAATTCTATGTTAAAAGTATTTGAGTTTTAATTCCTTATAAACTGTTTTATCATCTGCATTTTAAGAATGAAGTCTATCTGAAGATGTTAGTCAAATCCATTGTGTAATGCTGTCTTATCATAGGCTTAAGTTTTTTCTTTTCAATATTCATTTAAAAGTACCTCATTTATAGCAATATTTGAATATTTGCTAACTGCTAAATAATTTGTGTTTTCTTAATCATGAATGTGCTCTATCTTAATTATAATACTTCATCTTACCAGCATAATTAAACTGCAAGAAAATATGTAATTAAACCTTCCCTGATGGAATACAATTTGTAATTGTCCTGGTTTAGCACCAGCCAGCATCTAAGCCATACACAACCACGCACACACTTCCCCGGTGGGACAGGGAAGAGAATCAGAAGGGTAAAAGTGCAGAAACCCGTGGATTGAGATAAAAGCACTTTAGCAGGCAAAGCAAAAGCTGTGAGGGCAAGCAAACCAAAACAAGCAATTAATTCACAGCTTCCCATGGGCAGGCAGGTGTTCAGCCATCTCCAGGAAACCAGGGCCCCATAGCACATAATGGTTACTGGGGAAGGCAGACACTCCAAACATCTCCCTGCTCCTCCTTCTTCCCCCAGCTCTATGTGCTGAACATGCTGCCATATGGTCTGGAATGTCCCTTGGGTCAGCTGGAATGACCTGTCTTGGCTGTGTCCTCTCCCAACTCCTTGTGCACCCCAGCTGCCTCACTGGTGGGGTGGGGTGAGGAACAGAAGAGGCCACGACTCTGTGTAAGTGATGCTCAGCAGTAATGAAAACATCCCTGGGTTGTCAACTGTTTGAGGCACAAATCCAAAACACAGCCCCATACCAGTGGCTGTGAAGAAAATTAGCTCTATCCCAGTTAAAACCAGCACAGTAATATAATACTCAGTAGACAGAACCTGTCATTACGTTGCACACAATTTTGTTAGTAGTATAAGTGAGTGTCTTTTATATTTGTTGTTATATTTCGCTTTTTTTATTAAGAAGGATGTAAATACTGGGCTACAAAGACTACAAAGCATGTTAAGCATAAATAACTTTATACAAATGTGTACAATTCTTCAGACCAAAAGTGGAATTCTGTTCTATGAAGAACTGTAATGAAAGTCTGTGCAAGAACTTACATTCCAAACAGCTTGTCAAAGTGAGACCAAAGAGTCTTGAACTGTCAGCTTTCTGCATAGAGCAGGATTCTGCCCTACAATTACAGCAGGTTGAAGCATGAATTACTTCTGCCATGACATTTTCTTGTATTTTAGGTGAAAGTTTGAATCAGCAGATATTTGCACAGCTCTAGCTGCTTTTTGCAGTCAATCTCACTGAAGCTAAGTGGAGCCTGCTTATGTCTGTCAAGAGATTCTGTATGCAAATGTATGTATATGAGAAGAATGAGGTAGCTAGATAGACTGAGTGATGATATCAACGGGGACCTTCTCTATGGCTACTTGAGTTCCATTGTCTGAGGCGAAATAGGAAATACAGATACTTTTTCAGATATTGAAACTGGTCAACATCATTAACTTGATATTTAATATATTACTAACCATGTGTCAAAGGGAAGCAGAAAAATGCACAGCAGAAGCCCTTTATGCAGCTACAGCAGGAGAAAGAGTGTCTGTGAACACGAAATGCTGTTGGTGAGATAAACCTTCTGCTGTAAAGGTGGCGTGTAAAATATGCCAAAGCTAATCCAGGTTAGAGTAAATTGAATTGCTAAAGTAATCAGGTTGCCATCTCTACTTTTCATTTTGACTGATTAGATGTCTAACTAAAAGCCACTACAATTTATATAGTCATTTTTCCTTGATGTTGTCTTTGTTTTGCTGATTCTTTAAAAAAGATGCCCAGTGAACTATAAATCTATGTATTCTTCCATAAGGCTTATCTGTTGTGAATAGATACTCAATATTTTTGTTTCATCTGGACCTAAGCTTCATAGGGCAGAGTAAGTCATTTCAAATTCAGGAAGTCAACAGCTCCTTTGCTGTATTTTACTTTCTACATATATACATAATTGTTTTTACTATGTGCATTTTGTATTATTTTTTGTTATATTTTAAAAATATGTAGGAAATGTGGTGCCAGTTTCTGGACTCTCACAGAACTTGGCACAGTCATTCTTTGTCCTGTCCTGAAAAATCTGCATTTTTCAGTTTTCAGTGAAGAGATTTGTGGTTTGTCTCATGATAAACCAGAGTCCTCATAGTTGTCATTTATCATCCAAAGAGGGACATGGATCTGAAGAACAAGATGATTCCCATTAATGCTTCAGAAAAAGGAAGCTTGGCTTTTCCTTCCTGTTCTTTAAGAAAGCACACTCATAAGCTCTGTGGACTAAAACTCTTAGAGGATCAACCTTTCTTAGAGGGTTTCAGTGTATCTCTGCCTACGAACAATAAGGTCTTGATTGTGTTCTTCTGGAAGAAATGGAAGGTTTCCCATTGATTTAAATGCAAATAATGCAAAAGTGAAAAGGACATGCTTATGCAAGAGACCAAAGGACAACTACTGAATAGTTTGAACGTTTAAAAACTATATGAAAAACCAAGAAGAGCTTCAAATTTAGTACTTGGAAAAAAAATAAGTTTCAAATCTGTCTGGTTTTGTTTGCTTGTTTATCTTATAAAAGACTACTGAAATTAAATGTTTACGTTGTGACATTTATGAAGCTGACAGATACAACAATTAGAGGTCAGCTGGAAAGTTTCTCCTTATATTAGTTTTAAAGAAATACAATTCTTACAGGAATTATGTTCGTATAAAAAAATAAAGAATGGCTGTAAATTGATGTTTCTAATTAACAATTTGAATTTAAAAAAATAAAATAAACAAATATTTTATGTTGTTTTTGTTAGACATGGAGAAATACTTAATTTATATTTTTTTCCTTTCCTGTACCTTCTTTCCAAAATTCCCGTAATACAAGTTTTAGTTTCACATATAGATACATGTTTGTGGGGAAGTCATGCAATGGACAGTGTAAGATTCTGGCCTGTGGAGAAAACAGTAGCCACCTGAAATACAACTTAAGTGAGGCAGAAGCAGCTCATCACCACTGGGAATTAATTCTAAATCTCTGTGTTTGGAAAGTGAGAGATTTCCAGTTGTTTACTTCAAAACTACCTTTATGTAACTTCATAAAACTCCGGTTTTTATCTATTTTGAAGCAAAAACACTTTGCTTGTTTGCTCTTTGCATGAGTTAGTGCTTATTTCACAAAACAAAGGTATATTTGCAATAACTGAGATGACCAAAGGAAGCAGGCCTGTTCACCCAAAGGTTAATAACAAGAGATCTGGATAATTTAATTTGTAACTCTCCTTGTTATTGTCTTCCTTCTTATAGTGGTTGCCTGCACAGCTGCTCTAGGCGTTACAGAAACTGCAGTAATTTTTTGTACACACCAAAACAGTTCTCTCAGATTCTGAGTACAGCCATGCTAATTATAGTAACTATATTTTAACCGTTAAAATCCCCCTTTAAGATAAGAAAGTGTAAGCTTTCAGAGTTAAAAAATGGTATTGCCATTTTAATTCCTTGGAATTTTTTAGCTCTAGTGAAATCAGAGTTTTAAAATTTTATGCAGGCATGTAATCATCCATATTCAGTGATTTGGTGGAAGCACAATGAAAAGTAGAGGTAATTCCAGCATCCTGTCTCTTCTCAAAGCACAGCTTGGGTAGACCGCTTATACCAAATTACATAAGCATCTTTGTTGTATTTTTTGAGTCTTCTGCATCTTTGCTGACATTGCTTAAAGGTGTGCTAATTACTGTCAGTTGCTGTAGTACTGGACACCTGTGAGCTTGGAATTAGGCAAAGACAACCAATTCTTTTTATGTAGGACACTGAACAGGGAGCAGATGGTAATAAGCTTCAGTCAACATCAAGCTGGGGGGGATTCACACCCCAAGCTAGATGTAGAAAACTCAAAATCCCTTGGCTAATCCCATGAGCCAACCATTCTACCTAATTGTGTCTTTCCATAAGAAGATGTACTTTACGTGTTCCAGTCTCAGCTGAATGAACAAACATGATTTAATGTACTGACTGTTGGATTTTACTAATCTATTTATTAGTTCCCCTTCTAAGGGAAGTTATAATGATGTATTTTCACTTAAAGCAATTAGAATGTATTTTTAACAGGGGAAATGACTTAGATTATAATTACAGAGCATTATGCTATACTTTTAATGATTTTGCTCTTTAGAAAAATGAATAGTGAGAACGATTTTGCATAAAGTTATTACCTTGCTCTAACAACCTAATACTAACTTCCTTCTCAGGCTGTTGGGTGACCACAGCTGTTGGCCTATGTCTCAGACTGAAATAAAAAAGAAGAAAAAGAATGAACACTTTCAATTGCATCTGTAGCAACTGAAATATTTGAGTCTTTGTATAGTTTTGAAGCAAAACCAAAGCTAATTTTTTGAAGGTTTTGCTGCTGTTTTTTATATTTATAGTTCCCAGTGTTGCATGTTTTAAAATGGAAAATTAAATCTAGTGCTATAGCAGCAACAAATCTATGAGACAGTAAAAGCAAGCATGCCTTGTGCTATGTGTTCAGCAGACAGCAAAGATAAAATAAAAGGTAGGACAAATGCAATTCTACCCCTTTTCCAGGAAGAAATTATATGACACATGGGCTTGGCGAAGAGTTGGTTTAGTCTCATGAAAAAAGTGGGCAACCACGAAAAAGTAGATATGGAGCATGGCAGGTAGGTCTTCAGCCTTGTGCATCCGTTGATTTGCATGCATTGTGTGATGGGGGAAGTGGCAGGTGCTGTGGAGTCTGGACCGGTACCACAAGAAAATTTCATCCCTTTTCTTCTCAGCTGCAGTGTAGACTTTTCTCTAAGAAAGCTATTTGGCTGAGCAGTTTTTGCAATGTTTTTTTCTCAGAGTACATTAAGGAAGCTATATACATTTTCCTAACCCTGAGTCTTTCAGCTGGCTTAGAAATTACTGAAATCATTGATAGTCGATAGAAGAGAAGTCTCACATTGGTGAGGTTTTCTCAATTAATCCTCTGTACAGAGATCTAACTGAAAAACAAACTATTATTCTTCTCTTTAATTCTCCTAAATTACCTCACATCAACAAACCTTGCTAGATCCCCTCCTGTGGAAGGTAATTTTCTAAAAGCATGCAAATAAAAAGCAGAAGTGGCACTGTGTCGTAAAAGTGAGACGGAACACGAAAAGGTTAGAGATTATGGATTTACAGACAAATGGCTGAAAACATTAGTCCTTTGACAGTATTGCTGTAATCTTTTAGGTAAATACTTGCACTTTTTAGACGTTTCACTGCACAGTGTACATTAATAAAGGGTGCTTTGGTGAGTTGGGCAGTCTGAAAGGAGGGAGGTACTGAGCTCTAAGTATTCCAATTAAGAAAGTGGAGACAGCTGCTCATTGTTTTCCTAGACAGGAAATGCATTGGAAATGAGTGGGGGTGAGCTGGTAAAATTTGGACCTTGAGTGCATGCCTGAAATATGGGCCTGAGTGCAGTGAGAATAAAGGTAATGGAATTGAACACGTTCTTAGTAGTGCACTGAAACTAGAAGAAGTAGGAGGCTGAGAAGGTAGGGCTCAGCAGATAAGGGGATAGGAAGGGTGCAGTAAACAAGTGGATTCATAACACAGCTCAGATCTCTTGCAGATGTGCTCCTGATAAGTTAAAAATAAAGTTTATCTTCACGTGTGGCTTTTGTTGAGGTTCCATCACTATCAGATAAAACATGGGTTGTAAATTATGACCTACCTGCATCACTAAATACTTTCAGCCATCATGCCAGTTCTCTTTCTCCACACAGATAGATATTTCTCTTTTAAGATACCAGACACTGTGAACTAAAACAACTAAACAAGAGTTTGTGTGATACCTAATACTGGAAGATGATCCGTGTTCTTTAACCCTCTTCTGACTGACAGAAATATCTTAATTTGGTTATAGACCCATCCTGTATCGTAGGGCTTTCCTTTAGTCACAGCAGTTTATTAAATCCTCTAGGTGTGGGATGGCTGTCTGTTTAAGATGAGCTGGCTGAGTGCCACTAGAAGCAGTTGGCTCTTGTAAAAGTCTGTCAAGACTCGACGTTTTTGTTGTGAATCCCTGAAAGAGTTACAGGATTTAAGAAAAAAACTGATGCTGGCTCTTGTGGTATGTGGGTGAGCTGGAATTTTAAAGATGTGAGTGAAGAAGAAGGAAAGCATGGAGATTTGATTCAGAGCAGTTCTGTCAAAGATAGGGAGACTCCGTGGAAGACAGAACATGTGTTCAAATGTGTTATTAATTTTTCCTCCTTTTGCTTTTTGCTTTCCTATCACAAGGCTGCTATTGTGTAGGCAGCTTGTCAATGTACAATATATTTGAAATGCTCTGATAGGAGCAGAGTGACTAATTGGCTTGGCTGTATTGAAGGCATAGCAGTTTGTAATCAAATTATTTTTTTTGTCAGCTTTAAGATCTGTTCTGAGAAATATACTCTATGGGGCACTCTTGGAAAAAACATTTTAATATTTCATCAGAGTTCTGATTTCTTTCTAAAAAAGACTCTATTAAAGTGCTTTTTAGTTTGTTTTCTCTTCATGAATTATGATCATTATTAATGTGGTAGCTTTTTTCCAGAGATTTTTTGTTTGTTAACTAATAGTGAAACCTATGCTGTTGTGAATATCAATTTACTATGAGTGTTGTTTAGTAAATAATGAATGTTAGCAGTAGGCAAAAAATTTTAAATCAACTTCGTGTCTAAAACATAGTGTACATTGTATTCTTCTATTCTCTAAGGGCTTTCTTTTGAGTACTGCTGCGGTAAGGCATGTGAAGAGCTCATCCTTTATTTAGATAATTTGTATTTTGATACAAAGGATATAAGAAATGGGAATGGACATTAAAATCAAGCATCTATTTTGAAGTATTCATCCATTCACTGTTTGAGATTTACTGGAAGTAGCTAAAGAACTTTGATGTTAAGACTGGTTAAAAAAAAAAAACCAAACCAACAAAAAAACCCAAACCACAACAAAAAACCCAAGGACTTGTTGGTTTGTTTGTAAGTATTTGTGCTAGTATTCTAGCTGAAGATAGTTTGATCCCCTTTAAGAAGATACTTGAAACTAGCTCCATATTTGAATGCTTGGCAAACATTTCCTCAGCCTTGCTTTTCTCTCAGCTTTCAGTAAGAGTAGAAGTCATGACAGTGTTTGGGAAATTGGTGTGTTGCTATGGAAATAGATGTGATACCACCAGTTTATGCTTCGTTGCCAGATTCAATGGGAAGATATAAATGAGGGAGAAATCTCTAGGATACTGTTTCTATACAAGGAAAAAAATTAAAATACACCAAATATTAATTATGAGTTAATTGAAGTGTTTCTAATACGTCATGACATTCAGATTATTGGTTTTTTCTATAGCTGATCTGCAAAGCACTTGTCTAAATTTTGAGAGCTTCAGGTTCTGTGCCTGATTCAAACTGGTCGGCCACAAACCTATTTTAACCCAGGAATTAGGGCGCTCAACAGAGATGTCAAATTACAGCAGAGCTTACATAAATATTCTGTTGTCCTACTGTCCTGGTTTCATCTGGGATAGAGTTAATTTTCTTCCTAGTAGCTGGTACAGTGCTGTGTTTTAGATTTAGAATGAGAGCAATGTTGATAACACACTGATGTTTTGGTTCTTGCTAAGCAGTGTTTACATAACATCAAGGCCTCTGCTCCTCATCCCACCCCACCAGCCAGGAGGGTGGGTGTGCACAAGAATTTGTGAGTGGCACAACCAGGACAGCTGACCCCAACTGACCAGAGGGATATTCCATATTTTATGGCCTCATGCTCAGTATATAAACCAGGGATAAAGCTGGCTGGGGACCACTGCTTGGGAACCGGCTGGGCATCAGCCAGTGGGTGGTGGGTGAGTGATATCCTGCATCACTTGTTCAGTGTATTCTAACTAATTTCTCAAATTGTTGTTCCTGTTGTTGTTTTCTCTTCCGTTTCTATCCTATTAAAATGTTGTTATCTCAAACCAAAAATTTTATTTCCCCCCCCCCCAATTTTCTCCCCCATCCCTCTGGTAGGGGACAGTGAGTGAGTGAGCAGCCATGACACCTACATTTTCATTTCTCATGAAACAGGATGATTTAGTAAGCTGTAAGCAAATTATCTTTACTAAATTCAAGAAATTACAAGGTAATTGATAATTGATGAAGGAGCTGCCAGCAATCATGTTCAAGTTTCTGTTTGGGTATCTATGTGTACATGCAGGGTGAAAGGTTATGTCAGACATTTATTTTGCTTGGTTTGGAAGGATTAAGTAAAGAAATTGGCAGAGGGTGGAGGGAGTACAGAAGGGGAGAGAAATGGTCATTTCTGAGACTTTCACACTCTGCTTGTTTTACTGCAATACAGGAAATATCTGTCCTGTGGGTTTGAACAGGATCATTCATGTATGAGATGAGTGATTTTTAGACATTGTCCTCTGTAGCCACGAAACCTACTTCTGATACAAAATGTGTGTCTGGGTCATAACTCTCGTCTGAATTTTCATGAATTGTAATGATGATCATGTGACTAGTGGGGCAGCTCATTTTTTTGTAGACAACCATCCTGCCCTTCAACCATGAATCCAGATGCCACTGCTTCCAAGTAGGGTCGTTAGCTGACCATCTCACAAGATCACAAGTGTACTTGCACCTCTATTTCACTTCCATGTTTTAGTCATTGCTGCTTGAATAGGTGCAAATTTTCAGGTCCAGAGGTGAAATTCTTGGTCATAAATGAGACAACTGAAGTGCCAGCTTTCAAATCACAGCTGCCATTTTCACTGGTAAAATTACCTTGTTTTCAGTCTTGGACTGTCCTGGAGTCTTCTCTGGAGAGTAAATCCTAATTATTTCATTCTATCTGAAAAATGGTTCTTCAGTGACATAAGATAGAAATTTAGTTCTCATTTCCTTCTAATTCTCAGAAATCAAATTATTTTTTCCAGTTTGTATTTATTTGTGAATAGTTCCTTCCCTGGAGTGTGATGAATACCACAGCAAAAGAAGCAGGGTAACATGAAAAGAAGGATAGTAACTTTATTTATATGTTTACCACTATCATATTTTCTTCAACGAATCTACTATTGAGAGTTAAAAATGGAATTTTTTTTTTAAACTTTTTTATTGCTTCTGGTGTATCTGACTGAATGTCAATAGGTTGAAGCAACTTGTTCTGCCTGCCTTCAGCACTACTTGTAGTTGTTTAGATAAGAAGTGAAAGATGTAAAATCTAGTTATTCATCCTACGTGTCATCACAAAGAAGTTTTTTGCCCTGTTCATTCAGCCAGCATTAATTGCAGATGACGTGCAGAAAATCAGGTTATTTGGAATGCATAGAAGTAAATACTTTTCTGTTTGAGCAGTAATTTACATCTATGGAATTACACCAGTCTCAGACACTTAGGACTCCTGGATTGGTAATGAAAATGTCTAAAATACAACAGAAGAACATTTTAAGATCGATGAAATGTAAACAATGTCCCTTTGCAATGTGTTAAATATGCTTTTGAAATTGTCAGAAAGCAGTTGATTTGAGCCTGTGGTCCCTGTAGCCTAGATTGTGATGTAATTTCATGATGGATGCATCGAAACCACTGCTACAACAGTGGCAGGACTTAAAACCTGATGTGGAAAAGAGGAGACAGGTGCCATTACAGAAAAAAACCCCACCTTAATTTGAAATCCCATATGTTGGTCATATACTATTTCTTCTCTAAAATTTAACAAAATGGTCACACCTAATCTGTGCAAGATACTGGTTATCTTAGACTGGTAGTAAAAGGTATGAATTCTGAACTTTCCCAGAGACGTCTTTGTACAAATGTCTTGACGATGTGATCAAAACTTCAAAAACTTGTGAACAAAGAGTACATTGTGTAGTGGAAAGTAAAAGCACACATTTTTATAATAGTGTGATCCCAGATACAGAGTTATTTCTGTCCCTTCATAATTTCAGAAGAATGGAAACCACCATTCCAGTGTTTGCAGTCTAATTTCTATTCAGCTTTTGTTCAGAGCCTGACATCTGCATGCATGTTTTGAACTGTGCTGTGTTTCAACTGAGGAGACGAGGGCAGACTATTATGCAACTCAGAGGCATAAAGCCTGATAGATTAAAAGAAAATGCATATTCTTAGTCTAGACAAAGCAACACTAAACTTTTCTCTAGAATTTACTGAACCTTAATCCTGGGACATTGTAATCATTTTTTACCTCTATATAGTGGGCCAAACCCATTGTTAAAAGACTCTTGCTTTCACTGAAGTTAACAATACGTAAGCTTTTTAGGAAATCCTTTTTTTGGAAGGGAGAAAGTTGAATTTCAGCTCAGAAGGGAAAAGAGCTGCCATCCTAAATTACTTTTTCAAAAATGTGCTGAAAAGTTTTGTAGCTGAGAAGAAGGTAGCAATATAAAAATGGGGGAGGGGAAGTGGGAAGAGAAGACTAAGGGAAAAGCACACTGTATTAATGCTTTCTAGAGTTTCAGAAGTAGTCCTTGATAGACAATGCCTTTGCCTGAGAATCCTGCTTCCAGGATGTACAAGTGGAAAAACCTCTTGTAGGCTCTGTGGACCAATTTTGCTTCAGCTCATTGAATTCCAGTTTTAAAGAGAATAGAGGGCAGAACTGAGAATAAAAAGGCTGTATGTTAAGAGGAGATCTCCAGGTTGTTTTCTCTCAGAAATTCCTCACGGAGAAAAGTGTAACTCTAAAAGAAAATTTGAGCATTTAAGGTTGAATTTAGTCACTAATTCACTTATTCATAGGATCATGGAGGTCAGCCAATTCAACACCCCAGAGTGGGACTGTTAACTACTGGTATGTGATTTTAAAATAATCGCAGCCATCATATCAAGCTTTTGCTGTTCACATTTTGCAGGAATTCTCTGCAGCAGTAATGAAAAGGATACTAAAATAGATTTCTTAATGTAAGCACTCTCTTAAAACACATGCACCACGTCTTATGACAGTTCTAAGAAATTCTAATCACCTGTAGCAAAATCGGAGAGTACTGCTCTAGAAATTAGAACCTCAGCCAGCAATGCTTGCAAGTGCTTATATTTTTTAATAACATATACTTAGTTTAAATCCTGTGTGCTAATTAATTTTCCTCTTGGACTGCTTATAAATGAGTTAAATGAGTTAAATTTTGACATCTTTTGTACTTTCATTTTGAGGATATACATTCCCCCCAGTAAAGCTTCTGAGTAGAGATTTACACACACACTGAGACATTTCATCGTGGGTGTATTTTTAGAACAAACACCCACTTATATAATTAACTTGGATCTCTGGAGAAGTGGTGTAGTGTTGTTAAAAAGATCGGTGACAAGTAGAATGACACAACATGCACTACCTTAAAGGAATTAAGTATGTGTTGTATTGTGTGGCTGAATTAGCTTATGGGAATTTTTTTTTTATGGTTTGCCTTGCTTTTCCTGAAAAAACATCAAAGACTTATACTTCAGTAAATTAAACTATTATTTTCTATTTGTAGGCATGGGGTAAAGGGAGAGAACTTTTTACTTCTCTTTTAAAATAATCCCATTGTAAATAAGCAGTAAGACTCTTAAAACAAAGCTGAGAACATGGTCTAATCCAAAGTTTAGGATTGGTTTAGGTTTAGGTTGCTGGACAAAAACATTATTATCTTAACCAATTAAAAATATTTTAGTTAGTCCTAGGCAAAATTATTTAGTTAGTCCTAGGCAGAATTATATGGCTTCTATTTTAATTGGAAGTGATTTAAAGACTTCTAAAACTAAAGATCAAAATAAAAAATATGCGGCCTTCTCACGATTACTGGGTGCTGAAGACCACAGGAAGACAAGCTGACTGTAAGTGGACTACTTGGTGAAAATTCTGCCAGGACAATTCTAATGCTTTAAAGTATTAATAATGCTGTGCCTATAGAAAGAGTTTCTACCAAAGATCAGCTCTAGTATTGATCTGCATAGGTATATCTTGTAAAAACATTTTTTTCCTAATTTTTTACTATGTTTTGATTGTGCATTTTTTGTTAGCAATGATCAAAAAAGGAAATTCTAAATAGAAACCAGGAAAATATTTATGTAGACCTGTTAAGAGTAATTCTGACCACCCATCTTAATGACAGTATTTTGAAGCCAAGCTTGGCTCAGTTTTGTGAAACAGACCATTGCTCTCTTTTCTTCTGGTTTCTGCCTGTAATCAGTGGGAATATTGCCCTCACTCCCTTTTGAGCAAGCGCTTCATCTGCAAAAGATGTCAGGAAAAGTTTAATACAAACAAGACATGAAAACCACCTAGTGAACTCTGCTATTGCTTTCCACGAAGACCAAGTTTTGAAAAAATGAAAGCCCCCATAAACCTTCTGTCTTCCAGTGCTTTTACCATTGAAAACTGCATTTTAATGATGTTTCTGCAGCCTTCAGAAACAAGGATAGGAGCATCAAAAAGATCTACAAAATATTTTAAAGCACAGTACACTAAAGCAAGGATTGTAAGATGATGTCTGCTGACGATTAAGAATAGCTATGTATGTAGAAAGAAACAGACAGACTCCTCTATGGCATTGCACGGTGTATCTGGTGGAACATATCCTGTGAGACGATTACTAATGCTAATAATATTCTTCAATTGCTGTGCTGCTAATAATAAAAGAATGGAGATAGTTTATAGAAAAAAGGAATTCCTGTTGTATGCAACAATAGAAATAGCAGCAGAAACATGACAATAGAGAGAGGTAGAAGTCTGTGAACAAGTAAAAAAAAAATCACTGTAAATAGGGCTGAATGAAGAAATCCTTCTTCATTTATGTAATGTTTTATTAATTTATGAAGTCTTAGAGCTTAAATCTCTCATAAACCAAGACTGAACTAATTTAAAGTGATTATTGAAAGATATTTGAAAGTCCAGCAGGGCAGACTTAAGGAGACCATAGGGAAAACAGTAGGAACCAGGGACTTGTTAATTTGAAAGGTAGACGAGCCGAAGGAGGAAATACATATTGTGTGCTGAGAAGAATAGAGTTGAATCCTTCTAAAGAAAAATAGAACAAAAGCCTCTGCCATCAAAAAGCAAGATGGCACAGCATCCTCGACTGCTGGTGTCACGGTGGCTGTCTTGCTGTGACCTGATACTCTGAGTTCACTGGTGGATGCTTCATTGAACTAACGTGTCTTCACCTGAATGGCTCTCTGCTGATAGATTCCTTATAATACATGTTAAAAATACAAAAGCTAGTAGTGGAATGTACTAAAACAAGTGATTTCAAGTAAAAGGCAGAAATTCTTTCCTGCAGATGTTAGCTGCAAGAATTAGAATTTGTACTGGGACAGGGCTCATAAATTAAATCACAATAAACACTGTCTCTCCAAAGCACAGTGGCTATGTATTAGCCAGTGAGCACCTATGAAAAATAATTAGGAAGGTGAAATGTTCAGTATTTTCACTCCTTGTGACTTCTCAGAAAGGAAATTATTTTGATCCTAGTGAGCCAGTACCATAAGGACAAGAAGAAAAACCACCACACTTCAAATATCTTCTTAGATACAAATTGTGTGATGAGTACAGAAGGAGTAGCAGGCACCTATTGCATGGCTCTCTGCAGCTGAAGGAGGCAGGGCTCAGTGACTTGCATGTTTTCTCTCATTCATCTCTGCCCAACTCTTAGTAACTCTATTTTGGTTCATATGCAAGCTGGGTCATTTAAGTGCATGCTTTAAATCAAAAAGGAATGCGTAGCAATTGCTGCTCTGCAGTGCTGCACTTAGACCTGTCTGTATCGAAGCAAGAGTTTTAATGACCACATGCAAAGAGTTGCTTGGATTAATTCCTGAGATACGGGAAATATAACTGTGATTTTAGAAACCTATTTATGATATACATCTATTGGGGAATGGCCATAATATGTGTTGATTAACATGCAGAGACAGAATTTATCTTCTGCTGTCAGCGTGTATTATCTGATCTATACATAATGTAAATATATACCTAATACAAAACACCTCTCAAACGCTGAATTGCTCAGTGAGGATGACTGAGATTCCAGTGTTCTTTTATTCAGTTTTACTCTAAAAACTTCCTTATCTCTCCTCCCTACCCCACCTCCAAATCAGAAACTTTAATTCTAAGGTATTGAAAATCATTTGGGCATTCTCACCATGACTTTGTTGTAAGTAAAATCAGTCAAGAAGATGCACTTTCTGTGGACTCTTGATGTGTAAGACAGCAACTGTGGTGAGCTAGTCAAAAGCCACCATAGACATAAATTCTTGAAGATGCTAAGGGTTGGTCGTAACACTTTGCTTATTTAACCATTCTAATACTAAAAAATATAATAAAGCCGTTAGTCCATTCTCTCACAGTATCTGAATTTACAGAATACAAAATTTGGCAAATATTTTTGTAATTCGTGATTCATAGCATGTTCTTACTCAGAGTGGTTATTAATAAAGGTAATCATTCTATTAAACCTACTGGGTATTTTCCATAAAATCTGCATATTTTGTATTGTAACAATAGTTTTCTGCTGGCTCTTTACATGGAAAGGTTGCTTAACAAGAAAGCTGACTTGCTGTGGTTTGGGAGTTTGTTCATTGCTGTCACTATGTAATAAAGCTGTATTTGTAACAAGCTACCTACATTTCAGTCTTAAACTCTTTCTAAGACCTCACAACTAAGATAGAAGTTAATGCTGCAAAGCCAGATGTTGCTTTTGGTAGAATGTGTGAGCACACAGCATTCCCACTCTGCTTGTCTTTTGTATTAGACTACACATTACAGCTTCATATCATGTATCTGAGACCGTCTCAGGAGTGGCAGGAAGTGAGAAGGGAGCAACACAACTTTCTGCTCTTGTCCCATATGCACTTTTAATACAGCAAATGGGAAAAGGTACTTGTGTTAGCTACTCTTGAACCAACATGCTAGATGTTTGTACTCTGTTATTTGACCAGAAATGATACAACTTTTCTTTTTCCACTTCTTCCACCCACTCATGCCCTCAGGTGGTCTCCAGAGCACAGAAAATCAATGTGCTTTCTATTTCTAAGCAGCTGATGAGACTATAAAAATAAATAGCATCAGTTGAGCAGACTAATAATTTTCTTCTGCCCATGGGAAATAGTTGTAGAAGGACAGTCTTAGCTCCTACAGGTTCTGGAATGCTGGTGATAATCAGTGGAAATAGGGGGAGGGGTGGGAAAGTTGTTTTGAGAGGATTTTTTCCTTGTGGGATGACCATAATTCCTTTAACAAAGAAATTTGTGTTTGATATATGAGGTCTTGAGTGTTACCAGTTCGGATCTAAGCCAAAGCACACTAAAGCATGGCTTCTGTGGATTTACCTGAATACATTTTGAAGGAATGTCTCAAACAATTCGGGGCAGAATTTTTGGAGACCTATCACAGGTACAGAGCAGGGAATTCAAAATGGTCTTTTGGACTTAGGAAGTTTGGGTTTGGAAACCATCTGCTTTTTCTCTGCTTTATTTCCCTGGGGTCATAAGAATGTGGTTCCTAATCCCCTATAGTAGCTATTTCCCCACAGGACATCCTGTCTGGGAATGTAACATACCAGCTGCATTTGTGTTCTGAGGGAAGCTATTTCATGCTATTTTTCTTTGAGTAAAGGCTGTCTTGATCTGTTAAAAATTTGTTGTTGCAACAAAAGCTGAACAAAACTGGTGTTGGTAGTTACAAGAGCTAAGGGCTATAGCTTTTTCTTCCAAATCCTCTTAGTTGTGTGTAAAAGCATTTGTCTTCTCTTGCTTTTCTTGCTTTGGATTACGTCTTTATTTTTTACAGTATTGATGCATTGTAATAGCAGACTGGTAACATCTTTACCCAGAGATTTTCAGGATATGTAGTAAAATAAGTAGCACAAGAGTGGTAGAAAGCAAATCACTTACACAAATGAAGCTGTGTTTGAAATATATATCTTGCTGTCTGCACTCATCTGAAACTTACAACACCCAGAGCAAATGATGGTTGGGTTTTTTGGGTGTTTGGTTTGATTTTTGTTTGGTTGGTTGTTTTTTTTTTTTTTATTTCAAGGTAATTCTGTGCATAAATATTTTAGAAAATTTCAGTGAATTTCTCCATTTTAGTATCCATTTAATTTCTGTGGCAGAGGATTCTTGCTAACTCTGAGCTTTTATTTATTTCCACTTACCATAAGATATGAATTCATCTTCCACTCCTTCAGTTAATTTAAAATTAGGAAGTAATAAAGGTCTTTGGGGATGCTAGCATCCCCTATAACTATGATTCTTTGTCAGGAGGAGATTTAACCCATAGATTACAGTAATGCAGGTGCTCAAATGCCAGAAAAACAGCATTAGACATGAAATTAGAGATGACTGAAACATGAACATGACATAGAACATGAAATTAGACATCCTCTGAACATTACTATTCGTGTGGTACTGCTTGAACCCTGCTGGAGATTTTGTTTTGCAGAACACGTTGTTTTCTATGTAAGATTAAGTTCTCCATAAAATCTAGTGGCCATGTCATCGTACTTAAAGGGAATTCAAAGCAGAATATCTAACTACATTTAAACAAAAAAAAAAAAGGATGAATTTGGTTGGTAGGAAACCAACATGATTGAATCATGCAACCTGATATTTCAGAGGTTTATTGAATATGCCACAGATAAATGCCACTTTTAAAATCTGCTCCTGTTCTGTGGTACAGTGTATCAAAATATGTTGGAAGGGCTTTTCTTCTACACTGGCATTTGTATGTTGTTTAGTCTCACTGCATAAACATGATGCATGCGCTTCATGCATGCCTGTGTGCCAGGGGGAGTGACCAGGCATTTAACAGAGTCGCTTATAGACTACAGTGGTGTACTAGTTTGAAAGCAAACCAGTGGGAGAACCCAAGTCAGAATTACAATTTAATATGAAAATTAAGGTAAAGGCAATAATACATTGGCTTAACCCTGACAGAATCGGGATACGACCTGACACCCTGTGAGCCAGGGTGGTGGTAGCAGTCTGATTAAATGGTGGCTGCAGTCCTGTTGGAGTAATAGGTACGGTTCTGTTGAAGCGGTGATCCTGTAGAAGGGTCTGATCCTCCTCTGAAGGCCCAGTGGTGATTATGTAGCTCTTGTCCTCTGGGAACCCAGTAGGTGAGGGCTGAGTGTGGTGTTCCAAACCTCAGATTATATCCAGGTAGGAATGCTGGTTCCTCGCCCAGAGCGGAGCATCTCACAATGGGATGATGCTGTTTTATGAGTCACGCAGTGAGGCTGGATGGCCCATTAACAGAAGGTATCCATCCAGGTGGAGTTACCAGGGATGTGTCATGGAAGAGACAAAGAACACTGCCCCACCTGGTTTAACAGCTTATGAAGATGGTAATAGAATACATACTTTCGGTTGCATCGTACATTGTAACCTAGTGGGCTTTCATCCATTTGCATCAGCGTGGCTGGATTTGCAAGGTTTTCTAAATATATGCTGAAATGCCAAAATGTGTCAAAGAATAAAAGCCTCTAACTTTCCTATTCTACTCTGAGGATCGATTGCTGTTAGAAATTATACACCTACATAAATATAGTGGCACAGTCAGCTCTCATTGTTTCTTCTTTACAAAAAATGCTTTTGACTTTGTGCTATGCTCAGCTGTGTTAAATCTCATGCAAAGCAAAATTTCCACTTATTTTATCAGTCAAAGCAACAGCATCCTGAGGACTCTGATGCCTTTGTTAAGATGGGTTTCTCTGCCATAATGTAGAGAAAAGATATATGATCAGAGGGCTGGAGCACCCTCCTATAAAGACAGGCTGAGGGAGTTAAGGTTATTCAGCCTGAAGGAGAGAAGGCTCTGGGGAGACCCTAGGGAACCTAAAGAGGGCAAGAGGGCCTTGCCATCTCAAGAGAGATGGAGCAGGACTTTTTACAAGGGCATGTAATGACAGGACAAAGGACAGTGGCTTTAAACTGAAAGAGTGGAGGTTTAGATTAGATACTAGGAAGAAATTCTTTACTGTGGGGATAGTGAGGCACAGGAACAGGAAAGTTGTGGGTGCCCCATCCCTGGAAGTGTTCAAGGCCAGGTTGGATGGTGCTTTGAGAAAGCTGGTCTAGTTGGAAGGGTCCCTGCCCCCCATGGGGTGTGTGTGGGGAGTGGGTTAGAACCAGATGATCTTTAAGGCCCCTTCCAACCCAAACTGCTCTATGATTCCATAATGTGTTAGAAAATCCAGCTGATGTAAACCTGAGGAATAATTTTGGATTCTGAAGATAAATTTGAGCTTATAACTCTAAACTGAAGCTGTAAAAATTATTTGCTCTTTTGCCCCTTGATAGTATAGAACAGATGTCTGTGATTACTGTTTTGTTCTGAAGCTCTGCTTCATTTTAAGGTATTCTGTTGCATGGGTTTGATTTTTTAACACTTACTTTCACAAATCCCTTCCTTCCTAACATAAAGTACTAAGGATCTGAGCTGATAGATACCATCTTTCAATGAAAGTGTGTTATTTCAGTTTGTGTGTAATGGTCTGAATTTTGTTTTCTAGAGACATAAATAAGAATTCTATCTCAATAACTTGTTTGTTTCTCAGCATTAAGTTCCCTTGTAGGTACAATAAATACCTTTAATTTTTTCAAGAAGTGATGACTGTCTACAAAAAATGCATGAAAGATACCATGTTTCAGCTTAATAAGCTCATCTATGGAAGAAACGTAGTGATATTTCCATTATTTCTATGTTTATTCATAGTATTAAAAGCAAAGGAGTCCTAGTTTTCTTCTCTAAATATTGCTTTCTATTGCAGTATATCAAACCATCCTTTGTGATTTTTCAAATTCAAGCAGACTATGTTTACTTATAACTAATTAAAGTAAAACGTTTATTTAAAAGTGGGAAAAAACCCTGGTATTTCCACTAAAAAAAAACAAACAAACAAAAAACTTGTATGAGTTAACTAAGGTAGCTACTCCAGTTCAGTTTGAGAACTTACTCAAATTTATATTCAAGTATTGCAAAACCGTAACTTTCTCTGCTGGTATTTTTTTCTGATTGCATTTAGAAAAGTATGTGTAGGAGGAGATATCAACATACATGGGTACATAATTATTCCTAAGTAGGTGCTGCACATTCAGCTTAATCTCCGTGAAATGCTTGAGATTTCTTGCTCATAATAATTTCTTTTAAAAATATTGCAAGATCTCGGATTTTTCTGCTGAATATGTGCTAAAACGGTGGAAACCAAATTTTTTTTCTGGTTTCAAGGGGTTTTTTTGTCATCAGCTCTGAGGCCAGACATGAAGTGAGCAGTATTAGTTTTCCTCCAGAAGGATCACTGCAGTTAGTCTTGCCAAAACTGAGTCAGAGATGCAGAAAGCCAAAAGAAATGGCTACTGGAACTGATTTTTTTTAAATAACCGTGAGATCAATTCAGATGTAAGTTATAAATTCTGCTGACCTGCAGACTGCTATGGAGTCGGAGTGCGTTATTTGTGTAGGCTGTCCTTCTGCCCTTGAATTGCCCTGATGGTGCTTCAAAACAAAGCAACAGTGGTGAGGTTTTAAACTATGGGTGCTTAAGGATTGATGAAGTTATATAACACTTTTCACAGGAATACAAGGTGCAGATCTGTTCAGATATGTATTCTCCTCTCTCTTTTAAACACATTAAAAAAAAAGCCTTCAGATTCCATAACTAAAGTGTTTGCATTATGCATGGAGGAGTTTAGCCAGTAGAGGAATAGTTGGAAAATTGCTATGGTGTACTTTGATTTCACATAAATCCCTAATAATAAAATAAATCCTTTTATGGATTACATGTATAGCCTGTGACTATAACACCATAAATTATAGTATATTATAAGCATCTATATGAATCTATAATGGCATGTTATGGCAGCAAAAAGATGACGTGTGTATACTATAACTGGGTGAATTGTCCCTAATCATCTCTCTCTAACCATCCTAATTGTCAGACTGCAATCAAGCCCACAAGGATTGATCTAATCTTAGATGAAACAGTTTGTAGCAGATGTTTCTTTATTTCTTCAATTCCTAACTTTAAATGCCAGCAGATCTGCAATGTGCAAAATATTAATAATAAAAAAATGCTACAGAAATTTTAGGATTTGAACTATGACACTAAAATTATCTATCTATCTTGGAGCAAAAGATCATGTTCCAAGCTCTGTAAAGTAGAGGTTTAATCTTGCTCCCTAATTTGGATGATGAAATGAAGCTCAAGGGTACATGCAAGGTTATCATATATGAGGAATGTTTCCCTGCTGGGTAGGATCCATAGCATACCTTCAGACAATATTTCTTATTAAAGACACTACCAGTCTTTTTTTTTTGTGTATATTCATGGGAGTTCATTAATCCTGACTTTACAGTTTTAGCAGCTTTGCTTTTATTGTGGTTTCTTTGTGGTAGATAGTTTGGTGATGTTTGAAGAAAATACATTGAAATAAGCAAGAGCAGGTGGAGAGTTAGGCTCTATTAAAAAAAAAAAAAAAAAAAAAAAAAAAACACGCGGGCTTTATGCTGTGATAAANAATTAGTAATAATCCAATTCAATTGATAATTTTCTCATGCGTCTATTAAAAAAAAAAAAAAAAAAAAAAAAAAAAGAAAAATACCCAGGCTGATTGTGACTTGTGATAAAGTCTTGGCCCCACATCCCAGAGCTGCTGACAAGAGCAGGTAACTTCTAGCTTCTAGGCAGGGCTACGGATTCATTACACCTCTCCTGTTTGGGTGTTGGATATCAGATGGCTGTGGAGTATCTCTGCCCTGGTGCTGGGAGCTAGGTGAGTTCCCAGCAGTGTGGTAAAGGAGCACGAGCTGGCCTCAATTCCCTGCCACTCTTCACCCTCTGCGCTAATTTGGGCGCTCAGTGCTGTGCAGCAGTGCTCCGCCTCTCTTGCTTCTTCATATGAATCCAAATTTGCCACCCAAAATGCACCCAATTAGTGCAGTGGGAACTGTATTTCATTTCTATTGTCAAAAAGGTAGACAGCAAAATCAGA
The DNA here is from genome assembly GCA_013397775.1 of Eulacestoma nigropectus. Lineage (NCBI taxonomy): Eukaryota > Metazoa > Chordata > Aves > Passeriformes > Eulacestoma > Eulacestoma nigropectus. The sequence goes on along the minus strand of VZTE01005386.1, from coordinate 859,982 downwards.
GCTGTTCAATTGTTGGTAGCTAGGGTAAGTGGATTGCAATGATGAGCTGTTTTGGTTTGTAGTTTGGGCTTTTTTTCTCTGTTGAATTGACTCAGCAATAGCTTAGATCCTGTAACTTGCTGCTTAGGCTGAGGTATGAATTCCCATTTTCCTCCCGGGCCTTTTTACAGATAATAACTGCATTTCAATTTCTCTTAAGTTTTACTTGAATGTGTGACAAGTGCAGCAGTAAGGTGTCACCCTTGTCTCTTCTCCTTTAGCTGAATTATGCACAGAATCAGAAAATGGTGGATGTCAAAACAATGGTTAAATATGACTTTACTATGACAACTATTTTTATTTTTCTCACTATGAATGCTATATTTTTAAGTTGTGGGTCCATTTTTTTAATCTCACAACAAACTGCATTTCTCTTGTATACCCCATAAAAAAATATCTATATCTAATGGAGATAGGTACTGAGGTCAGCTTGAACACATTCATATTTTAGTGTTTTTAATGCATATACTGCAGATGTTGTCTTGTCAAACAGGAGAGCGATGCACATGGCAAGTCAGGGATGAGAAATCAGCTCGCCTTTCCTGCAGATAATGAGATGTAAATGCAGAACTGAATATTATTATGTCATTGTCTTCCTGGGAGAAAATTTGATGGGTTATGCTAGCAAAAAGCCCCATGAGTGATGCTTCAGTGCCTGTCCTGGTCAGTGATGTTTTCTGTTAGTAATTAGGAGCTGACTCATTGCTGTTTCTCTCAAGAGACAAATGTTTCTATAGCTAGTGGCAGAAAATTAGATGGTTTTCCAGTACACCTAAGAAAGCTGCCATTTGTACTGTCTTTTGGATGGGTGCAGGGAGATTTCAGAGCATCTGAAGTGGTTTGGGAAAAAAAGCTTATAGTGTTGTAACTTTATTTTAAAAAAAGGATGGGGGATTTTTTTGGTTTTGTTTTTGATTTGTATTGGGTTTTTTGAGTGTGAAATTTCTGGAGTAATGTGTAGAAACTTGTCAATAAAAATTCCTTCTCTACATATTAGTGATGACTGGGAAAGCTTTATTGGCTACAGCTGTGGATAAAAAGAAATATGAATCTCAAAAGCATTTATTGTAAATGACTAGGAAAAGGCCTTAGAAATCTCTGGAAAATGGAAAATCATATATAAGATTTCCATTGTAAACCAATTATTTTAGAGAAAGGAAAATGATTTTTTTTCTTTCTGAAAAAAACCCCAAAACCTAGCCAGTGGATTTTCCTGCAATATGTATTTTAATGGATTTGTTACGAACAGCCATGGCAACAATAAAACAGAATTGTATGATGTGAGCATGAAAAGTAATGGCCCTCTCAGAGGCCAAATTTTTGCATATCTTAGTCAAGAATATTAAAAAATATGATCATGCTAAAGATGTGAGCGGAGCAGTATACTGTATTAAGCAGAAGAAAAAATATGGAAAGACTATTATGCAGAGATTTCATAATTAATTGATCTGTTGCAGTGTTTCAAGTAAAATATAAAAGGAAGGATCTCTGAAGATTAATAGAAAGGTATCAGCACTGGAAGTCAAATTTCTGACTGGAAAGATTTCAGAAATCATTTTGGGGGGAGGTGATAAGGTTATATTGTTTTAGGTTCTGGAATCCTCTTCTCTCACTAACAAGATAAGGCTGCTCAGGGTCCATCCTTAGGAAAGAGGCTGCTCTCTCCCGCAAACTTGTACGTTGTAATCAAAATCATTCCCATATGATATCACAAGGGGCAACCTAATCAGTTCTCACCAGACCACAAGTGTGCTGAGTTATTGCCATGACTTACTGATACATAATTGCACAACATCCCAGGTAATAGAATCTGGAGGAATATTTTTTTGTGCTTTGCCTCTCTTGTAAAACTGAGATAGGAAGGGTGTTGTTTAAAGAGGTTCTGCTATGCCTAAGGCTCTGCAGGTAATTTCAACAGAATCCTTCTCAAGATTGTAATGAACAAGTTTTTGTCCTTCTAATTGATACAGTAATAAAAGAAAACCTAAACCCAGCATGTACTTAATGCCATCTTCCTGAATTTCTCCAGGAAAAAAAGCAATGGCATGGGGTTGACTTTGTGTTGTTTGCCCTTGAAATTTTAAAATCATATTTGTTGAACAGTGAGTGCTCATCCAAGGATGTAACCCTGATTAAATGATCAAATATTTGGCATTTCTTCAACTAAGCACATGTGGAAAACAGACACAAAAGTCTCACAGGAAATACTAAGTATTATGGAGACAACACCGTGAGTGGTTCTAATTCTCTCAGTTCTGAAAGGGCTGATGCTGATTTCTCTCACAATGGCTTCCCCAATTATCTGAGGACTTTAGAAGTCTTTCAGAAGTTTTGATTACAGCCAATGGCATCCTAAAGTAGGCCAGGGATAAAAGAGTATCTCACAGTTCGTGAATAATTGAGTAGGCTTCTGTATAACAATGAGGTGCCTTATGAAAGGCAAATGTTTGTTTGCTGTGTGCTCACATCTGCACCTATTTATTCATGTTTATAGGTAAATTCATATGCTAATGCTTTTTCAAACACTAAGATACAAAGTGTCTGTTGGCATAATAAGGTAAAATGCTACTGAAATGCGATGGAACTGTATATGTTTATACCAGCTTTAAAATTAGGTTGCAAAAAATAAAATCCAAATGCAAGGATGTGTCTTGGCATATGTAGATAGAATATCAGTAGTCCTCTTTGGGCCATTTCATTCTTCAGATCTCTCCTCTTCTTAAATGTCTGGTAAAAACAGATGCCAATAAATTGAAGCAGTTACAGTCTAAAGGACAAACTTATGTTTCCCTCCTCTTGCTATTCAGTGTTCTTTAAAAGCGAAGGCTGTTCATTCCTGTGATCTGTATGCTGAAGCCTTTGAATTCATCTCGGTTCTGAAATTTGTGAAAAGGCCTGATGAGGAGCATCCTTAAAGATAACTAGCATCTAGCCCTAGTATTTAATGGTAGTTCCCAGTAATAAGGAGGTCAAACCCTTCCTCTAAAATTTCATCAGCTTATCTGCAAACCCTCAAACTCACTTTCACACTGTCTCAAATTGATATCCAGTGAAAATAAGACTGAAGCCATCATTTAGGAGAACCTGCTCATTTGTCACTAAAGGAAGTGCTTCGGAGTCTGCATTAGATGACCTTTGATCTAGAAAATGTTCTCATCCTCACAGGGAGAGATCTGACTCCTTGACTGTGATGTCTTTTTTTTAGGGATATTTTTAACGTACTGAATCTAACCGATACTTCGCATTGCAACAAAATATGACTGTCCCATATATACATAAATACACATGTAAAAAATGTGTTAAAAAAAACCCGAACAAACAAAAAACAAACAAACAAAATCCCCTCCACCAACCTTTGAAAAACTTCTGTTAATTAACACAAAATACCTGTTTCATTATCACCAGCTGTCAAAAATTCAGGTCATCTGTAAAATACAGATTCCATGGCTATGCTAAAACCCACCAACATAGATGATGGCTTGGGTTGGTCTGGCTTTTCTAAAGAGAATTTTTTTGAGAACTGTAAGACATTAAGGCACATAATGAAAATAAGGAAATCAAGAAAACATTTGAAATTAAGCTAGTGGTTTTTACCTTGATAAAGAACTTCCTAGGAAAATACTTTCCTCAGAGGAAGAGAAATGAACTGAAACTACACATAGACTAAAAAAACCACCCAAGATCCCAGAAGAGCCAGGACTATTATTAAAAGTGACACTTTTATTAAATGAATAAATATGTCCCTTTTGGACGTTGGTGCTCCTGTTTTTATTGAGATCAAAATAATGTGAATATTCTATATCTTTGTGTGTGGAGCTTTTCACACTACAAAATTGTGTAGAGTTAATATGTTTAATCAAGAAATAACTGTGGGAGCAGTGCTGTAGTTTTGGTAAAGTCAAGTTCCAACACTACCAAGATGTTATTTGAAGAAAGTACTATCTAATAAAGAGGGTTTATGATGTCCCAAAGTGTAATGTCATTTTTTTTTCAAGAAATATGATATTGTCTTTGCTTTCCCTCAGGATAGGTGAAGTAATTTCTGAGATAGAAAGTACGGTTGTGCAGTTGCCACTTTACAACCTTAGTAGAAAAAGCCTAAAAGTTGTATGCTTTGTATGAAGTACACTTGCAAAGGATTTTATTACATGGCATGTTTTCTTCTAAAACTCTTCATAACTAAACATATTGATACTATAGCCCAATGGTAGGTCTTTAGAAGAAAACACTTTTTTTGACTGATAGCGTTCATCTTAGATAGTGGCAACAGGATAGTGTCAGTAGTATTATATCATAATGTGGTTAATTAAGATTAATTATTTTAATGACACTACGTTTTCTGCTTGTACTCAGTTTAGACTGAGGGGAAAATTCTGCCTGCTTGTATTTCCTTGATATTTTTAATTATCTGGTTTTTTGATAACGGGAGATATGGTTGATCCAAATTTAATAGTACTGTATTTCTTGTGCTGTGTCATTAAATTTTGGAGAATTTGTACTGAATTAAGGCTCTTCATGTGTGGCTACTGGAATCATTAACTAATATTGTGTTTGAGACTTTTTTCAATGCATCTTTGAATTAATAACATAAAATTTCATATGGTATTGTTATAGAACTATCCAAGTACTGGAGAGAAGAATGAAGTAAACTGCTGTCATAGATTATAAAACTAGATTGATATCTAATCTCTTACTTGCATAATATAGTCTAGAGGATTATCATTAATGAGCTTCTCTTTGAACTGCAAATATATGATCATTTGATAACTTAATTTTTATTTTAAAATTCTGGTTATGGCAATATGATCAGAATGCTTGGTGGGTAGTCTAATAAAGTATCCTTGTTGCCTTGTTGTTTAACAATGCTTTTTAAGCAAAATCTGGCGTGTTTCTCATTAAAATTTTCAGGAGGATTTTATTTTTCACTTCGTGTTCCCAGAATTTACTAATCTGTGTATTTTTCCTTAGAAAGTTTATCATTGAACTAAGTGAGAGAGCTAGATGTTGTTATCCAGAAATGGTCACATTAGTTCTTATTTCAACCTTGTGTTTTCTTTTCTGTGTACACAATGATGCTAAAGGTGGTTGCTGTTTTCTGTTAAAAGCTGCAATGAATGTTTCTCAATGGTATCAATCTTCTCACAGGAAAAGAGGACAGACAAATGTGAAGGCTAGAAATGTGTGGACTGATTTCTGAAAGAACTTTCTCTAATGACAGTCTTACAATACTTTTCATATTCAAAGTTCATGGATTTACTTGCATCTCAGGAATTGTCAATTTTGGCAATGATGACAGAAAATGAAGCAAAAAAGTTTACAAAGGATCAGCAATCAATATGTATAAATTGACAAACTGGTATCCTTGTGTAGAAATAATTGATGCTCTCAGGATTTTCAAGACTCTCAAAGTAAAACATTGTCATTTTAGAATTTCTTCCTAAGTCAGTTCTGTAGCTGAATATATTTGTGATACTGTCCACCTTTAAAGAAAAACTAATAGAATCCATTGATTTTGTTCACAGATTTTTAGGCGTTGTTGGTTGGTTTTCAAGAAGGCTTCCAGTAAAGGACCCAGGAGGCTAGAAAAATTTCCAGATGAGAAGGCAGCATATTTCAGGAACTTTCACAAGGTAAGTCATGCCTTTCTTGTGAACTGAAGCATTGCATGTTTGTCACTCTTCCTTGGGAAGAGTGCATTCTTGGTACGTCTGGTTTGCAAACAATACAGTGAAAGTCTTGTTGAAAACCTAATCCTGGCAATAAAAGCACAGTAAAACATCCGTAAGTCTCAGTGATGCAGGTGAGATATCACACTGTTTTTTTCCAGATGAGCACAAAACCCTCAATGTGTGTAAAGCAATAGAATATTTTTTATTTAAACACTCTTAGTTTGGAAATGTGTAAAATTGGCTGCCTATTCAAATGTTTAATCAGTAATTGTTAGCTGAGTATTAAACAAATTCTGAAAATGCTATCTGCCTCAGTTCTAATGGTGACACTCTTTGAATGTGTAAGGTTTTTCCCAGAACTGGGGATTTACAAGGTCTGTCAACAAAAAGGATTTTTAGCTGTAAAAAATCAGGATTCACTGAATGAGACACTCCCTGCTTTCTCTATCTCTCGCACTTCTGTGGTGGGAAACAAGATATTTGAGCACGAGTTCTTCTTTCTGTCTCGTAAGTTACTATTCTCAGCCCCCCCAAGGCTGTCAGTAGACTTCATGTTGGCTAAGCCTAAAACAGGGCTGGGGTCTGTGCTTGTCCTATTGTCTTCTATCAAGTCACTGTTAGCTTTATGACGTATCAATGTTAGATACTCCATTAAACCTGTCAAGTTGAACCACAAGGATGACTTAATCAAGTGCCACGCAGGAAGCAGTGAAAAAGTGTTAATGTAAGCCTAGATCTCTTGAAGGCAGGTGTGATGTTTTTACCATAGAACTACAAATTTGCCTTCAGGTTCCAGTAGCCAGACTGCTCTACCGTGCATCCCCTGTGGGGACACAAGTCCTGCCAGCAAACCATCTCCATCATGAGCTCCTCTCTCCGTGGGTCCACAGGCCGGGAGCCTGCTCCAACGTGGGCTTCTGATGCGGCCACAGATTTTTTGCAAGGCTTTGGGGAAGTTTTTGTGTTGTTTTTTTTAATTCTTTTTTGAGCCTGTTACGCCTCTAGCATACCTAATGTGTAAAAGGACTCAGAAAGACTTTATATGTTGCTTGTCAGCAGTCATCCTGTAGAAAAATAATATGAGATGCAGGAATCATTTGAGAAGCTAAGAAAGTAACATAAATGCAGCTGCATGTTGTAGTATTGGTGGAAGAGTCGCCCTTTGCAGATGGAAAGAAGGGGTGTTACTCTTTTTCATCTGGTTTTTCCCCTCTCATTCCATTTCCTGAGGATAGGAAGTAAAGAGAATGAAATGGATACTCTTTCCTATTTAAAAGGATAATGTGTTTCTCGCTGTAGAGAAAGAGGAATTGTATCCGTTCCCTTGGATTGTACCCATTTTTCAAGTAAAGCCATGAAATCATTTCCGAAGGCATATTATCACAAAATAGAAACCCAGAATCTTATTCTCTGGCTTGATTTTTTTTTTCCAAGGATATTTTATTATTTCATAGTGATTATTCTCAATTGCCTCCATTCTGATGAATAAAATAGTGGTGAAGTAGATGTACATGAGTTGTGAATAGTCATCGAGTGTGACTATTGAGGGAACAGTGCAGGTTGTTATAGGATCAAATTTAGTTATTTGATTGCTGGTATTGGATGAAAATACCCTGATTTTCTTTCTTTCTTTTCTAGAGCTGTTATTGGTTTGTTATATTTTGAAGTTGTTCAACATGCATATTTATCTCTAGTCATTGCAAACTATTAACCCTGTTTTGGAATTCTCCATTTCCTTTCTCAATCACAACATATAAAGAGGACATATGGTATGAAAAGTTGAAGATTAACTCTGAACACTGAGAATCAATGAAAAAAATATTAAATATTGAAGAACTGAGACTTGGTGCTTTTTAAAGGAAGATTAGAATATAAGTTGTAAGCCTGACTCCTTATGAAAGGACAACATGCATAAAGGGACAAAAGGCTCTGCTCACTCACTAATACTCATATAAGACATATATATTGACCCTGAGATCCTTTTCCCTGTACAATTTCTTTGTGAGTAGTAGAAGGGGTTGGTATAGAGGGCTACTCAGAATGCACTGTGTTTCTCTAGGAACTTATGTCCTTCAGGCTTTCAGATCAGTCTAGGTTACCTTGGGAGAAGGCCTAGCAGTAGCACAGAGTTAGATTGTATTGTGCAAATTTTTTTTAGCTTACTTATGCAGAGATATAGAAGAAAATCTTACATCCCAAGTGGAAATATAACAAAAATTAGTGTCTTTGATTTATCTGTGTTCAAATCAATATTCAGGATCATAAACAGTACCCTGATACAAGTAATTCATCAAGGTCTCCACTTTTCCATCTTTGGGCTTGAAATGAGGCTTAAATGAAATTCTTCTTTAAAGTATTTTACCTAGATGACTCTGTATCTCCTATACTTAGGTAATAAACTTGTGTACTGGACAATGTGATTTATAGAAGGGGCTAAACAAAGGAAAAAACTCAGAACTGCTAACACAAAGCTAAGACAATTAAAAATAGAGATCTTCTGGTTTACATGTGCTAAGTAAATAGTCATTCATGAGTAAAAAAGCTGTCCTCTTTAGAAAAAGGATTCCCCTCCCTCCGCTCCGTATCCAGACTATGTATGGGTTTGTTTGCTATTCTGTAATTCTGTAAATTGCTGTTGTGCTTTACTTTGGTGTTGGGGTTTTTTTTTAACTAGCAATTTTCTTACTATAAATAACAGTAATGGCATTAGCCCTAGATAAGTGCCTCCTGACAGTAACAGTGCATATTACATTTATTAGCCAAAACGTGACCTCATCTGTTCATTGCAGTTTCTGGTATCAAATTAAAACTTCTCATTACTGTGAATTTAGATCATTGCACTCTTGCCCAGGTAAGTTTATAGCTTAGCTGTTCTGTTTTCCCTTGAGCATTCATTGCAGAGGTTGTGCAGAACAGCTGTGTTGACTCCCATTGCTCCCTCCAAAGAGGGGATAAAAGAGCAATAGCTCTGCATCCATGACAGGGGTGGGTATGTTCTTGGTAGTCACCCCTACGCTGTCAGAAAAGACCAAAAAACAGACACCACAGACTTAAAAGAGAGCATAAATAAAAAAGATTTCTTATTTCTGTAATAGGAGATATAAGGTATATAAAAAGTGAATTTTTCATGCTTTGGAGACATACTGATCAGGCAGTATTGGTGCCTGTAACCCATTAGAAGAGGCTTTCAGGAGCATTGCAGAAAGTCAACATGGTTAATTAGCAACATGAAGATTACTAGAAATCAGAGATCAAACGTCCAAACCTGGAGTGTATCCAAATGAACTAGAAAAAGCATTACACAGTTGGCCAATTAATTGTTAAAGCAGCATTAGAAAGAGCAAAGTAGAGCTTGTAGAGCAACTAACCAGAATAGATTCTGACCCATCAGGATCAAAAACCTTGCCAAAGACCCCAGAGTATGAAGCAAACGCGCAAGAAAGAGAGTAGAAAGAAGCACTTTCATGTTGGGGTTTACTGTAGAGAAAAGTGACATGCTCTGGTGTGGGTATGCAAGGGAGGGTTCTGTAGACATGTCTTTGTGTTATAAACTTGATCATAGGTACTTCAGGACCAGCTACACAGAGGACAGAGTTACTCAAGAGCCCAAATGCCACTTAAAGACGATATAGCTGAATTACTAATGGTAGTCCATAAATACCAAAATAAGGATTCTTCCATTCTTTGTAAAATTTGCAGTTCCATTCATGCATGCTTCCTCTTCATTTATAACTTAAATAGCCTTCACATGAAGTGAAGGTGTTGTGGGCTGGGTCTGTCCCTGACAAGATATGGCTGTCTTGGAGCAAGACAAGCTTAAATCTGTCAGTGCTAGTGTGCTTGCCCTTCAAATAAATAAATAGCTGACATCTGGCATAGAGATCAAGACTTACTGATTTAATCCCCCCAATATGAGAGATTGTTCTGTTAAGATTGTGTAAACAACAGCTATCTCTAAGGTTTTGAGTTTTAAGTTAGCAAGATTAAAGTAGGATAAGATTTTTAGATTTACGGGTTTTTTTCCTGTCATTATGTTCAATTATGATGTGCTTTATATAAATCTGCAAATGCAAAAGGAAATAAATTGCAAAACATTTTAGCAATGACTTCTGATAGTCAAAAATGTGTATGGGACAGATGGTGTTAAGCACATTATATAATATGTGTCCACAAAAATAGATAATAATCAAGAAAAAGAACAGCAGTAGCCTTTTAACTGTAATTTACTGGATTAAATTTGTGGCCAGGGCCACACAATAGGAGATACCTTGCAATTTTCTTTCATCGGTTGATTATCCTGAAGAAACTTGTGGAATGCAATCCCAGTGATTTATGGCAAGCTCTTATATCTGCTACAGCAGCTTCTTGAACGCTTCTTGGCATTAAGGTCTCCTGTGCACATGTGCTCACAAGCACACAGCCAGATAGTCCTGTTTGGTAAGAGGAAGGAGGGGACAGGTTCTCTTTGTGCTTAAGAACATAGTATTCAGGACCAATAAGATACTTATGCTTCTACAGCACAGTTCCTAGTCTCTAATTGGGACAACCTTAAACCATGAGGCGCTTATTCAGGATAAGTGGATTCCTCATAACTTTGAAAACCACTGAATTTTGCCATGGTCATATATGTGCTAGCTCATACAATTGTCAAATGTAATGAAAAATAAAAATACTTATATATGGTAGCATTATCATAATCCTTATAAGAACTTCTGTCTCCTTGTTTCCACTTAATTACCTGTGGGTTCTGGTTTGTTCTTTTCCTTGGTGTTCTCTGCCACTGACACGTTGCCTAAGTAGATTCTTATTACTAAAGAAATGTGAACTAGCCTACTGCTTATTCTAGTTTAGTCCAAGAGTCCTGCTTTACTGTGGAGTATTTCAGACTCTTGCGTTGCTCATGTTCCCTACAAATCAGAAGCTGTGCAAGTCTCCTTATGGACTTCTATAATCTGGCATGTTATTTCTCATGATATTGCATTGTTTCTCAGCTGCAAAGGAGTTCTTAAAAAGAAAAGTGGACAAACAGCCATCAAAATGTATTAGGGTTAGTTATTGTGCTTTTTGTGATAAGATATATGAAAACAATTGATTTGCCTCTAAATTTAAATATTATTTGAATTCCCCTTCTGCAGTTTTTTTTTCTTGATATAATTGTTATGCTGTCTGTTTTTCGAAATCTCAAATTCAAACTTGCCTGGTTTTGCTCTCTTGACCATTCTGCTTCTACTATTTGTTAGTTGATCTGTAGTTCCTCAAAAAATCTTTATTTTCTCATCTGGTTAAATTCACTCAAAAATTCATATTTGATGAAAGCTAAATAGGAATAGCTTATGAAGATCTCGTCACATTCACAGATGTTGTTTGCTTTGAAAACCATCCCAGATTTAGAACACTTTTTCCTTTCCCTCTTCTCCCCTTACACTTGTTCTTTGAAAGTATAGTAGGTTTTTTTTTTCCCAAAACTTCTTTCAGAAAAATTCAAAATAGGGACCTCAATGTAGTATGTTCTTATGAACCCACTGAATGTGTGTATGACCATGTTACTTTTGAATAATATATTGAAGTTTTTATCTGCAAATAATTAAGAATTTAACAATTACTTTTTGTAATTCTTTGCTCTTTGAGGTTGAAAGAGGTGCCCAAATGCACTTTCTGTGGTTTTTATATCCCTATTTTGCCAAGTCCTTCAAAGCAGAGATAACTAAATCTTCCTGAAAACTATATCCTTATTTTTCCTCATTTTGACATGTAATTGTCTTCAAATATTTGTTTACAGCACTTTCAAGTAATATCTTCCAGCAAAATCATGCGGCTGGTATGGGAAGGTTATGAAGGACATTGCCTCCACAGGCTGCTGTTACTCAGCCAATGAGATTAAAATGAACCCTATTTAAATGAATAACTGTTAGCAAAATTACTGCAGTTCTGTACACCAAACAAAAAGATTTGCCGTAATTATCAGATGCCTCTTAAAATAAAGAAGTATTTGAACAACGTGGTTGTTCAAAGCAAGCATTCTGTGTACCAGAAAGCAAATTGCAGGAATAATTGGAGCTGTGCTGGTAATAAAGCTGTTAATAGAGTCTGAGCACATCAAAGGGCAGCATGCAAAGTGATAAAACAAAATCTTTTCCAACAAAGATTGTATAAAGGCAATAACGTCTTCTTTCCTTAACAATGTAATGAGGAAATCTACAAGTTGAGTATACTGACAGGACTTCGAGGTCCTACAAATATGGACCTAAAATGCATAAGTGATCCTATGAGTCCCTTCCTGTATCCATTCATCCATATAAACCTTTGAGTCACAATATATTAATTTGAAGTGTAAATTCACAGGTTAAATAAAGAAGCAGTGTCAACATGTGGTATTGAATTCCTCAAAAGTGGCATCAGTGGCTGAATCTGAGTACCAAGGAGGGAAATGGCAGTAGGAAAAGTAAAGATAATCTCTACTTTTAACACAAAGCAACACCAAGACCTCTTAGTGATGGTTCTTATATGAAGATCCATGTACACTTTATTAAAGTAAATTCGTAGTAGTAGTTGAGTGTGTGTGTGCAGTTTGGCAGCAAAAGGGACACACTGCTCTTACAAATCAGCTGGTTATATACAAGTCTATATTCCCATTATATTAAGTATTAAAAGAAGCTGCAAGACCAAAGATTTTTCTTGGAAAAAATAATATTGAATAGGGGAGGAATGTTTAAACATTTCAGCAGGAGGAGAAAAAACAATACAATGTAAAACTTCCAAAACGTCATTGAACCATAGAACAATTCAGGACCTCTGGAGCCATCTAGTTCAATCCCCTGCTCAAAGCAGCATGAGTCAGATCACATTGCTCATGGCCACATCCAGCTGTGTCTTGAATAACTCCAGGACTGGAGGCTTCATGACCTCTAGAAAGCTAAACAAGAAGTCCTGCACCTGCGGCCTGATAGCCAAAGCAGTAAAAGAGGCTGGAACTGAATGTCTGGAGTGCAGCTCTGCTGGAAAGGCCCCGAGGATCACGTTGGGCAGTGAGCTGAGCTGAGCCAGCTGTGTGGCAGCAATGAAGGCAAACCATGTCCTGGAAAGCCTCAGGAGGAGTGTGGGCAGCAGCGTGAGGACTCTCAGCCTAGAAGGCTTCTCAGTCCTGAGCCAGACCTGTAATATTGTGCCTAATTCTGGTCCCCTCACTGCTCTATTCAAGACAGGAAAAAACCCCAGAGAGTGTCAGTGAGGAAGCTGAAGGTTGGAGAACCTGAGTCAAGAATGGAGAACCCAGATTTGCAAGGACTGAAGGACCTTTTCCTAGTGAGGAAAGAAGGCCTGAGGGCAAGTAATCACAGCCTTCCAATTTTGATAAGGTGGCTGAGGTGTTCTCAAGGATGCACAGAGAAAGGACAAGAGGCAATGGGCAGAGGTTACTTCAGGGGAAATTAGCTTGATATAAGGAATAAAAAAAGAATAGCCAACTGATGTTTAGAACAACAAAACATGAGAGCAGGCTAAGCAGAGAGGTCAGGATTTCCTCACTGGAAATCTTGAAGACCTAGCTTGGGAAGGCCCTGTGTAACCTAATTGAAGACCCTGCTTTCAAGGTGGACCAGATGACCTCCAGGGGTTCCATCCAACACAGACTTTTCTGTGAACTATGAAGTATGTGTCACTAAAGTTGCTACTAGCTCTTGATACATCCCTGTCCTGCGTTTATTGGGTAAAACTGGTCTTGCCCTCTCCTGAGTATATTTCAGTGATGGAAAAAATATACTTAACCTTCCTAGTGTCTCTTAAAACTCTCTCAGGAGAACTTTGTTTTGAACTGCTCTAGTGTTACTTCTTTACAGTAGAGGATATGGTGGTCTATGTGTCAGTTATGTATATCCTGCTTTTGCCATGTAAATCTAGACATGTTTTGGCAAAGTTTAAAGCCTTGCAAACCTGTATTTTGTGCATATTTTTTGGAAACACTTTTGACTTTGACAGCTAAAGTGTTTCATGTCATCTGTAAAGCTTTGAATGTGATGGAAATTCAGATCATTTTCTCTCCTGAGTAATGAAATATGTTTCCCCCAGTTCTTTCAGGGCTGAGGACTGGTATTCATTGTAAGAACTACTTGTCATTTTTATAGACTAGTACAGGGACAGGTGTTTGAGGTGAGATCATGGAGCCATTCTCTGTATGTATATCCTCTGGCACTTGGTCTCATGGAAAGGAAAATTGTTGAATTAAAACTTAAGAGAAGAAATAGACAAAATGTTAGAGCATGGGAGAAAAATAAAATTATAAATGTTCTGGCACTCTATGAGAGCACCTTATCCTTTGGATAGATGTGAGAAACACCAAGGTCAATGGAAAGCTGGCTGCTCAAATAATTGATACGAGAAATGCTGAAGTGAAGAATGGGATGGGAAAATTTTGAAGAAAATATATATTATAAAAGTAATAAATCTGTTTTAATTGACTGTACAAAGCCAGGGAGACTGGTGCAGAGATAACAATCCAAACAATGAGAGGGAGGTGAACAAGGAAGCAAAGAGCATGGACATGGTCTGTCTCTTCAGCTCAACTATACCTGGTAAAGAAAGTCTGTGCAGCAGGACAGGTGCACATTAACAGAAAGCAAGGAGGGATTGTTCAGGTTTTTACACCCAAGTAAATTGCTCTCTACTAACACTACCTCATTTGTTCCAGCAGCTGGGAGGTGTTCACTTCTCAGACATGGCCCAGGAGAGGCCAGTTCCGAAATAAGAAGAGCATGTGTTTGGAAGAGAGGGTTTCAGTAGCAGGGACCCCAGTGAAGCTGGGGGATAGGCACTTAGGAGGGGAGAGATTGGAATTAAGGTCTCTGAAGCAGGTCCTCGTTGGTCCTTTGGGGGAAATCAGGAGGAAAGGATTGAGCTAGCATATAAAAGAGAGTTGCACTAACCAAACTCTCCTTTTTAATGCAAGTGAAAAGTGGAATCTGGATACCTTAAATTCAAATCAAAAGTTTAAAGGACATACTTTTTGACTTTCATTTGTTTTCACCATGCAATTCCTTGTTTCTTCCCTGCCAATATAATCCACACATCTCAGAAGCAAGGAAGGTGTAAAATAAAATTAATATTTATGAAACCAACTGTGTCAAATATACTTGTGTGATGACCATTACAGAAGAACCCTGAGAGAAGTCAGGGTTAAAAAGTCAGGTTTTCTGACTTTCATTAAGTCAGAAAAACATTATGATTTTATGACAGTCAAACTAATTTATAAAACCTCTACTTAGCAGAATGGTATTCACCATTTATTCTGACTGTGGTGAAAAATAGTTATGGAAAATCAAATGCAATCATATATTTATGACAATGTGATTCATAATATGTATAGAATAAGTGCCAATAAACATAAAAGGTATTTGTATGTCGTAAGATACAGGGTAGGAAGGCCATAAATCAGACCCAGTGGGGCCCACTGCCATAAACAACAGGAAAATGGTAAACTAGGCTTACGGAACTAGTAATCAAAGTAATATTGAGGTCTTCCTTTCCTAGCCTTCAGCACTTAACTCTGCGTTTGTATTTTTTTCCAATATTTTGTGCATAGATTTTCACTATTCAAGGGTCAAAAGTAGGTATACTACATAAATAATAGAGTTCATGATGAAAGTTAAAGACCTAATTATCTATACTGCCGTTTATAACACTAGTAGAAAAATGTTATGTGAGGATTTCTTTTTTTTTTTTTTTTTTTTCCCTAATGACAACATTTTCCCTTGAAACTACCCTGAATTATGTGTCTGTGTTTCTGGGGAATGTTTACCATCTTGCTGTAGAAATGGGAAGAGGTGTGGACCCTTGTGCAGTAGCTATAAAAGGAAGCAGACAGGTACAAGCCCCAGGTTATGGTGTATGAGGGAGGGCCAACAGGTTTGCCTCTGTAATTTGCTTTCTTTTAATAAAGGGAGATGAAATATAATGAGTCGTATGAGTACTAAGTTTCATTTAAGGTTTTGATTTACTTAGAGTAAGGGAGGATTTGCAACGTAAATAAAGAGCAATTTATTATGAAAATTAGCACAAAACTATCTAATTTTTACTTCTTCATAGAAGGAAATTTGAAATTCAAATCACTGGCTGATGAAGGTTATTAAAAATGCATTAGAGTTGAAAATGTAGCTGTATGTAATTGTCATAATAGATGCTCAAAATTAATTTATCCCCAATGACAATTAAGCTAAAAGAATTTTCAAATTATCAGCTAACAAATTTCAGTTAATTTTAAAAACAAATAAAATGAAAACATTTCAAAAATTTTGTGAAAAATTAAAACTATTTTAAAATAATCCTAGAAGAAGGGTTACATTTCTGTTTAGACTCATTCCTTTTCTCCTCTTGCAAATTGCTGCACTCTCACAATTTTCTTTTACCTCAGGTTCTCTCTATTGCATTTTTCTCTCTTTCACATTTTTCTCCCAAAGAAGTCTAGACCAGTTTGAGTGTATGTGTACACACACATGTACAGGCATGGGCTGAATTTAGATTAAACTAAACTCATTTATCTTCCCTCTATACCTGGTAGTTTTTCATCTAGTTGATGCATTTTTCTGATGAGCATCCAGGGATCTTGTAGGTAATCTGCCGCTATTAATACTTCTTCAGAATATCTGAAATGCCTATAATGTATGTTTCTATTTAAGAACAGCACCAAAATGACCGTTTTGGCATTTTTGGATTGGCATGGGAGTTATTTTTAAAGACACTGAGGCATATTTACAACCTTTAAAAATCAATGGGGGGGGAAAGTTTTTCTAAATAATACTGCGTCTGTGGTGGGTGTGTATTTATTGTTTTAATGTTTTCTTAAAAACAAGACAACCAAACACTGTAGGCTAGTGGATATGTCTCTGGCTGTGCTTATAGATGTACACACATGGGCTTGCACTACTTGCTGTTGTCCATGGCCAGCAGTGTGTCTGAGCCCCCTGAGCTGAGTCCTGCACTTGTGTGTGTATTCCTCCCCTTTGGCATAAGTTAAGACAGCCAAGAATAGGGAATGCAAAGACAAAGATATCTCTTCTCTTTTCCTGGCTAATTTAATTTGGTTTTTTTCTGAATTTACCTCTTGATAGTTCAGCAGATACTCAGCCTCTGAGAAGTCCTTAAAATCTACATCATGAGTTTATTCTCAACTGTGATTTTTTTTCCCCCTGTGGGTGTTACGTTAGAGGTAAGCCAGCCTTTGTCACCTGATTCTGACCCCAGTCTCCCTCATGGTTTCAAGATCTGGCTAAAGAGAGCTACAGCTGAAGTTAAAGGCTTTCACAGATTGAAAGGGATAGGAAGGGGAATTACACCTGGGGCTCAGCCACTGGCGTCATGTACAGCATGGATACAGCCCTAATAATTTATGCACATTGAAAGCCTGTGGTTACTTGGATCCTCTAACACTCCTGTCCCAGTTTGTCAGTGCAGGGAGAGATTTTGTGGTTAGGGTTTTAACTTGCAGGTTAGCAGGAAGAATTATGTATACACATCTTTTACTGCATTCAAGCGATTACTGCATGTAAGTGATTTGTTTTCAAATTTAGTCTGTGTTAATAAACACTTATTTTTAATTGAGCTGATCTAACAAGATAATTATGGAAACTGTTGCAAGTCAGCTGATTTAAGTAAACCGAGAGGAAAATTTAAAGGAAGTTTTGGAAAAGTATATTTCTCCTTTTCTTTCTGCTCAAAGACCGGTAACATATTCCTTTTAATTAGCCAATACCTTTGGGTCAAAAATAGAATAGATCTGGACATAATCTTGTACTTTGGTAATGTTAAAAGTGAAAACTCTGAAAACTGGAAATGGTTTCTAACTATCCTGCATATTTTAGTCACCTCACAAGGATATTAACACTGATCTAATGATCTAATGTTCATAGTGAAATATTGCGTAAATATTGTTTGCATGCCTACTAACTCTAGCAGGAAGTTTGATATTGAAAGCTATTTTTTTTTTTTTAATTGCAGCTGAAATTTGAAAGGATAATTGTGAAACCTATTTTATTTGAGTTGTGAATCATCTCCCCCTCTGCCATCCCTCTAGCACAGCGTTATTTTTCAAGTGTGCATCTGGGTTACAAATTAGAAAATTTATGTTGTTTTAGTATTAAGGCATTAGTTTAAATTTTGTTAACACTCACTTTTACAGAAGACTGTATTTTTCCCCTTTTATTTTAATGCATACACAGTAGCCTGGTATTCAGATTGCTCTTCAAAATGAAAGATTATATTGGAAAACATATTTCAAAGGTATATTTCTAAGATAGCAAGGAAATGGGATTGAGGTGAACTGGGATTTTTGTTCTGCAAATGACTGTCTGTTCAAATACCCCATGAAGTGGGGTGCATGCATTTTTTTTCAATATTTATTTTAAAATCTTAATTAAAATGTTTCTTAAGGGAATAGGTCCATGTGCACATGAACTGATCAGATTTTAACTATCATTTTCAAACACCAGGCTACCAGCCAGAACCAGAATAATCCCAGTAGGCTGGTTGATTTTATGAGTTAGGCAGCAGCTCAGTCCTGACAGTATTACAGCAGCATGGCTTGAGAGAAAGTAACTTGTCTTGGAAAAATCCCTACATCTTTGCCTAGTAAAGGCAGCTGATATGACTTTAATATGCTTACTCTGCCCTGCTAGGTTTGATTTACCAACACTGTCAACCAATTTAGCATTTAAAGTGGCATAACAAAAGCTAGTCAAGGAAGACTGTTTTCCATGCTTAATTTTTTTAGATTTCACTGGGACAAAATAAAGAGTTTGCAACTGTGGTAAGTGGTCAGTTATAGTACAGCATGAAACTGGCTACCCAGGTTGTAACCCCTATGAAAGTTGGATGTAGTAATACTCAGAAATAATAAAGACTTAAATAATGGAGAGAGTTGTAAATAGTAATAACTTCTCTTTCTCTTGCATTTATTTAAATTTTGAGAAATTAAAATAGTTATTTTATTTTGCATTCAGTCTAAATTTGCATAATGTCATCTACATTTTCCAAAAATGCTGAAAAATTCAAACTTATTCATTTTTTTAAATCTCAGTTTTGTCTGGGAGGCAAAAAGAAATTATTCATTATCCTTCTGCTATCAGGTCTACTTATATTTCTTCCCATCAAAATTTTCTTTCTTGCCCTGATATTACTGCCTTATACTTAGCCTGATTTATTTTTAACGTATTCATTAATTCTGCCCCTTTTTGTTTTTTTATTTTTATGATGTACTTTTTCTGTTAACAGACAAGATTCTTGCTGCTGTTATAGGCATGGTTTCCATTTAGTGCTTAGAGGAACGAACATTTTCTTGGTAGAAGTTTCTTAAGCACTTACTCCTGAAATAGCAGCCAGAGACCTACCCTAGAGGCATAATGTGGCGGTTGTTATGCCACTCCTTGGCAAAAATCCTGGAGTGTTGTTACCATAACAACTCATATTCCAAGGGTAAATCCACATGTAGAGATGGGGAAAACTCTTCTGTTCTTTTTCTGAATTGTTTTTGCTCTTTTATTATCCATTCTTTCACTTCTCTGATCTTGGGATTTCTCTTCTCCCTTGTTTTGTTCCTCTTGTAATCTTGTGGTTTAAGATTTGCTATTATTTCATGAAACAGATTTTTTTCTTTTTTTTTCTGCCTCTTAGTACATTTTTAGCTTAAGTCTTGTTTTCCAGTCTCTTGCATCCCCTCATCCTATTGTTGATTGTTGGTTTTGTGCAATATATGCTGATGTCACGGAAATGTGTTTCATCTGAAATACTCTGAATGGCCTAATCCCATGAGGGTTTGCACAAACTCACAAAGGTCCAAATATCCTTGCAGGTCTGTTAGCATCCCTTTTTTTAGACTAAGAAGTTATTTCTTATGTGAGTGGACCTGAAGAGTTCTCTTGTCCAGCTCCTGCTCACAGCAGAGCCACCTCTGAGGTCCAAGGTCTGAGCAAACAGGGCAATCGCAGAGCAGTGTCCAGTTGAGTCTCCAGGGATGGAGATTGCAGAGCCTCCCTGAGCTGCCCATCCCACTGCTGGACTGTCTTCATGGTGAAAACATTGATTTTCATATGCAGCCTGAAGATCTCTTGCCTCAGTTTATTGGACAGGTGTTGTTCATCTTCCTCCCTCCAGGCACAGCTGTGAAGAGCTTGGCTCCGTCTCCTCGATAACCTCCCTGCCAGCCCTGGGGGGATGCAGTTAGATGCCCCCAAAGCCATCCCTACTGCAGGATGGAGCAGCTACTGCCCTCAACCTCTCTGCCCCACAGGGTGAGTGGTCCAGCTCTGACTGTCCTGGGGACCCTCTGCTGAGCTCACTTTGTCATATCAATTTCATTAGAGTCCCAAAACTGGGCAGAGTGTTAAAGATGTGATCTAATGAATGCTGTGGGAGAAAAAAAGTCACTTCCCTTGATATATGGTTTGTACTTCTGTTAATGCAGCCATTTCCCGAGTCTCAAAGGTCTTTATGCTTTTCAGGCAGCACGCTGCCTTTTCTTAAGAGCCCAGATCACATCGAGCTCCGTCCAAAGCTGTAACAAAACTTCTACTCTGTGGCAATTGGATTTAGCAATGTCAAAGGAACCACTGCTAGCTGTAGATGGTATGACTGAAAGCTGAGCTGGAGGCAGGTGTTTAGATGCTTTGAGATCCTGTCTGCAGTCCTTTGATCTGTAATGAGCCAGCATCTCCTGTTCTCCTTTTGCAGAGTGGAAGCAGCATATTGGTGCCTCCTTTGCCCTTTTCTTGCTGTGATAGTTAACATGGCCCTTGCTTTTTATATCACTCTCTTATTGTTGCCATGCTCTTTCTGCTTTGGGGTGGTTCTTTACTGTCTGGGTGTCACTCACTGGAGTCCCTGCTCCTTGCCCGTGTGTTGGCTTTTGCTCTGTCACATTACTGCTTGCGTGGTAGTACACAACAGATGGTAGTATGTGGGCCATTATTAAGAAATAAGAGGATAAATGTTTGCATTTTATAGCTCTCTTCTGCTTCTATTTTTTCTAGTTAGAACTTAAATGACAGGAAGGTAGTGTGCAATGCAAAACAGAAACTCATTTATGTAAATTCAGACCTTTTCCTCTGCCCAGGCAATTTCCAGGACTCTGCACAGTGGAAATAACATTCAGTAGATGGAACTGCAGAATCATTTCCTTCTCAGTTTCATATGGGAGGCACATGTCTGGAAGAATTCAAATAGAATATAACCCAGAATGGGGCACTTAAGATTTTATTCGTGATTTTTGTGGTTTTCTTCTCTTTTGAGCCTCATTTCTTATTTACTGTGGAATTGTAATTTTTGTAGGGATGCAAACTTAATACGTGATTTGGAAGTAATATTTCTGTAATTGTGGATGAGTTATCTCACCTATTCAAATGTACAATTTGAGCACCAGACCCCACGATGTGTTATATATGTACAGTCTTTACATGTCCATGTAATACAAAAGGCAATCCTGGCTCTTCAGCTGCATGACTAGAACAGATTTTTAGTACAAGAAGCAAACAAATAAATGTCCAGTGTAGGTCGATAATGAAGTGTGGTGGATTTATGAAAGAGAAATTGTATTGAATTGTTCCTAAAATCCTTCCTCCTTGACAGAAATAAATGTAATTCCAAAGAAAGTAATCAGAAAAGAGGAAAATTACATTTACTGTTAAGAAGCAATGCATCCCAGTTAATATGAGCCTTTGTTCAAATTAAGTGTATTTTGGAATTTAATAGCCTTTCACATCTAAGAATATAATTAAGATACTGAAATGATAATGAAACACCCAAACATTTTAAAGGATAGCTATTTTAAGATGCGTTGACAGTAACTGTTTTATAATACAAAATATTTTGCTAGTATAATGAAACTGTGATCTTGTCATTATTTCCTGTTGTTTACCTAGGTAACAAATGCTCTTTCAAAAAGAAGGCTTTAGGTTGGTAGACAGGGAAGGGCTAAAGTGTTTTTAGAGAGACCAGAAATTTCTTACTAGAAATCTGTTATCTGGTCTCTTCTGGCTAGACAGAGGTAACTGTCCACTTCAAAGTCTGGATGTGCTGTTCAGAGATTTTAGTTTTCATACAACAATCCTAAATAATTTCCTTGATCATCATCCTATACTGTGTATCCTGCTTGGATTTAGGCTATGGCTATCTGCCACTGAAGACTTTCTTATATTAGTGGTTTTCCTGCACTTGAATTATTTACTAGAAATTTGCAGCATGACTTTACTGAAATTAAATTACAGTCAGTATAGCTAGAAGTGGAGTTAGACTTCTGAAATCTATCAGGATGTTTTTCAGATGGTTTCCAAGTCTATTGGCACAGACATGCACTAAAACTAGTACAGACCAATCCTTTAATGTTTCTTGTAACTCAGAACCCTGACATCTGACAATGCTTGGGCATTCTGGCAGGAAGTAGGGAATTGAAGGAATTTGGTATTAGTGTCAAATTTAGGATCTTCATGCAGAAAGGTGACTTCAAGTTTCTGTGAACCTCTCAGGTTACAAATTATTATCATAAGATGTCAGACAGGGAAAATCTTCAAGGAAATGAAGATTTGTTTAATTTTTCTTTTCCAAACGAGGGCATAGGCTATGTACATCCTCTGATCCTCTTGCCTTTTTAACCTTATAGCATGAGATTTGTTAACTGTTGGTTCCTTCAGGGTAGTCCTTCTCAGCTTCTTCTCTTGTTTTTAAGGTTGATGCACTGCTCTGTATTTTATTAATTTTTTTTTTTTGATGGTTGATCCACCCAGATGTGGTGGCTAGACAGTATTTGCAAGGTGTTGATAATTATGGACTTTATTATTCCTATATAACATTTACTAAAGGAAGCAAGTGGAAGCTCTGAATATGATGTTTTTTCAGATGAGATGTTACACCAACACAAAACAAGTTAAAAGTTTTGGGCTTACCTCCAGACCAAGATAAAGAAAAACAATGATGATGGGAGGAAGTGCATTGCATTACTTGAAGAAATATTTAAATGATTCATGAGTGATCGAGATGTACGAGCAATAGTGTCAGAAAACTTATTATAGGATCTTCTGCATTCTTGTTCATTGTTTGATGTATATCTGTAAAGAAGTTTTGCATTTTGGTGAACAATCCAAACATCAAAAAAAAATTATTTCCAGAACAAGTGCATTTCTTTTCATCTGTGCTTACAAGGCATCTTCGAGGTGATCCAAATTCCTGACGGTGAGAGGAACCAAGTTACAGTAACCAACACTGATGTGTTGAGACCCTGATGCAAGCCTAGCCTAGTATAATTTTGCAGGAGTGAGATGCTGCCTTTACCAATCCTAGAAGTTATCCTACCTAGCAGCCCTTCAAGGCCATGTCCTTTTATCAAATATTAATGAGAAGTAAAGGACTTGGATGTCTCTGATATAGCTATGTCAAGCCGCATCCCCTCCTCCACCAAGAAAGAGAAAAACCTGTTTAATATTAAAAAAAAAAAAATCTAAAACAAAAAAATAAACCTTGGCAAAGTTTGGTAAAATGTAAGTTTAGTAACTCTTCCACATCTTTTTATCCACCGCTGTTAATTTGTCTTTCTAGAGAAAAAGTAAAAGTGGTTTTAAAGACTGATACAAATAAAAAAGACCAAGAAACCGAATAGAAAAAAAAAAACAAACTAGGAAATGTATATGTCGGCTGGTGAGTGATGGACTTATGAAGCAGGAATTATTGATGAGGAGTAGGAGAACTGAGAAATGGTCCAGGTGCTAAGAGTCCCTAGCACATACCACACTGAGCAACATATGGAGAACAGCACTAAATGATGGCACCAATGTCTAGCAGAGAAAAGAAAGTCTAAGTTAACATGCTAATAGTAGTGGAAAATTGTAAACTGCATAATCATAGCTTAATAAAAAAGGATTTATATCACCCACTAGAAGAAATCAAAGGATAACAGTTGGCAAGAAATCTATTTGCAAGATCGCTCACTGAGCAGGCAATATTAGGGATTTTATTCATTGTTGAAGTTAATATTGTTCTAGAGAGTTACAAATGAGGGAAATAGGTAAACTGATTTTCAAAGTTTTTCTTGGTTTGGGTTATTTTCAGCATTAACAAAGTTTTAGGCAAAGTATAATCCCACAATAGGAAAATGCATCTCTCTTTTTTTTTTTTTTTTTTTTTTTTTTTTTTTTTTTTTTGTGGAAAGTCTAGGTAAGACTCTTACATATGTAATTGCACAGCAGATTTTCCCTTTTTTATATTTTTCTGACTGATACAAGGTTATCAATGGTCTAGATAGTTTCAGAATGCTATTTTGTTGTTGTGAAGAACAGGAATATTTTCAAAGTATTAGACTGAATTTTGTCAACAAGTCCATTATGATACCACAGGGAGCAAATTTTGGTATAACGTTCCTTGCTTTAAAAAGTAGATTTACCTAATGTGTTACTCATAAAAAAAGTGAACTTTCTTCGTTTTTTTTTTCAATTCTATTAGTCTTTTAAAACCTTCCTAAAGTCTGCAAAGTGATGTTTTAAATTATTTCAAAGTAGTTACAATTTTTATAAGTTTTCCTTTCGTCTTTTCAGTAGCTTTGATACTTTTCCCCTTTTAAAAATGTTTATTTAGTTAAACATTTTTTCAAAAAATAATAGATAAAATTTAAGCCACAGTTTTAAAAATCCCCGAAATAAAGCAATCTGGTTGCCAAGGCAAAGTTCATTTTTTCCTTCATACAAGATAATATAAACTCTCAGGTGTTTATTTTTTAATTACACATGTTCAGCAAGTAGAGAAATGACTCATGCTTCATTGGCATTAAACCCAGAATTCAGAATTTCATTAACTTAATTCTCTATCAATGGGAGGATAGACTTTCACAGTCTTTCTGCTCTGATCATGGAGGGAAGCAGACTGTACAATTTGAAAAGATGAACACTGAAGCAAATATTCGTCTCTATTTAACATTGAAAATTGCATAACCAATAGAATTAATGAGGGGCTTATTTGATATTATGGCCCCTCTATTTGTTAGTGTCAACTTGTGTTCCTGAATTGTTCTAATTTCTTTTTCCGTTACCTTGCCCAGTAAAATTATTTTTCCTAAAATCTGTCTAAATTTCCTATGTCCTCAAAATATTATAACTAAAATTACTATTTCCTTCAGTTCTTGTAAAACAGAACATTCCAATGAAAAAGATATGATTTAAAAAAAAAAAAAAATTAACTGGCAGAAATATTTTGGCCACCCATGTTATACCACTAAAGCATTTGACAAGGAAATGTGTCCCACAGTGTCTCATGGTAGTTTCAAATAGGTCCATTTTTTGTGGAAAGGTGTACACAAGAGGGATATGATTTCTGTGTCAGACTACAAATGGCTCAGAAAACTTTGTCTTAAAGAAAATAAAAGTCAGGGAGTTTGGAAGAGGCAATTCATGTAACTTTGTCTGTCACATTGGAGTTATAAGAAGTTTTGTGCTGTCTAGGGAGGTGGTATGATTCCAGAGACAAAGGAAAATTGAAATGTGTTTAAAGCAAAGCACCTTTTTTCCTGCAATGAGACTATTTTTCGTCACTTACCTTGCATGTTATGCAACTTAATCTGTCATATGGGTACCAAAAAGCAGCATATAAGAATTTGGTGGTGTTTTCATTGTCTCTTTCAGACATTAAATTCCCGCCAGCAAATAAAATAAAATTCTGTTGTATGTATATTTTGTGCTGACAATATCCCCAAGTGTGTGATGGATGTTGCGTATGTGACTACATTAAACAAGGCAGGATTAATGTACTAATCAATAAGATGACTAAATAAATCATCTTTACAGATGGCCAGGTGTGTGTACTCAGGTATGTCTCTATTTATGTTCCAAACAAAAATTACAATGAAAATTTTGTAGCTTTAGCGCCAGGAATGTAAGATTTTTGGCTCTATTATCATTATTAACTTATCTTATAAGCATTGCAGGATCTTTGAATAATCTGTAACACTCAAATATTAAGAAAAAAGAATAGATCTCTATGACAGAGACTAGAAGAAGGCCTAATTTGCAGAGTTGTCACTATTCAAAGCAATTCAATTTCCTTTTCTGCTATTCAAGAAAGACAATTTTTCACTTTTCAATACAGCAAGATTTAAGGCACTTTTTTCTACATGGTGTGCGCTGTCACACATGCACACATGTGAAAATGTCACTTTCTGTATCAATTGCTTGTGTTAGAATCACTGGAGCTTTTCCTTCCTATCAGTCTTTTGCCTTTCCTTTTGCACTGCCAGCTGTATTTTTAATTCTCTTTAATAATAAGCTGAACTTTTTTGTCTCCCAAATACTCTTAAATATTTTGCTCTTCTATCTTCTTATTTAACAAGACTAGTAGATCTGTATCTTCCGTGTGTCTGACTTTGGGGCCTTCTGTGTCTTCAAAATTCAGTAATGACTTATGGATTTGGTATTGTTCCCTCAGGTTTTGAATTCTACAGTCTGTTCTCTCCTCTGCCTACTAGTGCTTTCTTTCCCCTTTTGGGGGATTTCCTTGAGATTAGTGCTTTGCGTGAGTCATAAGAACCCACTCACACATTAGATCATTTACCATGCCAAGATCCAGGAAAATCAACAAATATTTCAGTAACTTCTTTTTTTCTTTCATGAAACTGGGGTATTTGTGGTATTCAGCCCTTCTCCTTCCCCCAAGCCAAAAAATAGTGAAATGTATGGATTCTTGCAAAGCCCTGAAAATGCATGACAAAAGTTAGAATTATAAGGGGTTTGCTTGTTCCTAAAAAAAGGCCAACAGGTCATCCTGGAGAATACAGAGAATTCTGGCAGTCAACTAAAGGTCAACCTGGAGAACTTCTGGTAATCTTACTTCAGCCTATGGGAAGAACCGTGGAGTGAATCATCTCAAAATGTATTTCTAGACATGTGAAGGGAAATATAGTATTTGGGAAAGGCAGCATGGATTTACCAAGGTTAAATCATGCCTAACCAATATGATCGCCATCTATGATATGTGATGAGAAGAGCTTTAGCAAGGCTTTTCACATTTTCTCCCATTATATTCTCAGATCCAAGTTGGAATATTATTATTTATGTGGGTGGATGTCTAGATGATGTAAAGCTGGTCAGTTAGTCAGACCCAGAAAGTCGTGGTTAAAGGGGTTTTAATCTACTTGGAGGTCAGTAGCAACTGCTGTGGTCTGTACTGGGACCTCTCCTAATATTGTTATCAGGGACCTGGAGAACATGGCCAGTCAATACAGGGAATGATTATTCTCCTCAGTTCAGAACACATTAGACCATATTTATAGTACCACATCCAGTTTTAGCCCACCTGTTACAACAGAGACATTGACAAACTGGAGTGAGTTTTGCTGAAGGCTGTCAAGACAGGCTCTAGAGCAGTTTTCAGTTCTGGTTTCAAGTTCATCAGCACATACACATTCCACTTCATGCTTTGTCTCAGTTTCTTTTGCTGGCTTGATGCCTCTCACTGCTCATCTGCTATCAATATTTTATTGAAATGTCTTTGCCCCAACTGTTTCCATTTTTTTACTGTACCATATAAAATCTCTTCTGCTTTAAAAACATTGTTTTCAGCATGTGAAAAGGAATGCTGGAACTGTACACTGGGAGCATGACAATTACAAAGCAAAACAAACAAAAAACCCCCACCTACATTCAGTCCATTTTTACTGTAGTCATAGATCTCCAAACTCGTGTGGATGACATTTTTTTAGAAATTAATTCTGCCTCAGGCAAATGTCCTGGCTGAAAAAAACTAACTAAACAGATAAGGTTTGCCCAGAGTTCCAAGAAACTGAGAAAAAGATTTTATAATACAAAGTGTTAATCAGTTTAAGATAGGCTGTGCCACCAGCTGTGGTTGGAATAACATATTTTTCTTCCATTTGTATTAATTGTAGTTATCTATTTGCAACAAAAGAAAATGAAGATAGATTGAATTTTTTATGTTGTAAATTTGCTGCAAGAGTATTTTACTGTTGATAAGCTTTTCAAATATTTAGAAAATAAAAGTTTGAGTTCTTTTGAGGGTGACAGATACATTTTGAAGACACATGAGGATCTATACTTACAAATGTAGTGATACTGTTTGACATATTAGTTACTTCCCTTAACTAATGAAACGCTATTCTTCCAACATTAGGTTTTCTATTTGATTCAGCTTCTGAAACAGATCCAAGTTGTATGAATATAGAAATTGAAAAATAGATTATAGAAAATCCCAAGGCTGACTTAATGTCATTGTAAACTGTTTCCAAGTTGGACTTCATTAGAGAAGTAGAGTTTTGCAGAAATTTATTAGAGAAATAGAATTATTGGAGTTAAGTTTTGCAACTTAAGACTCTACCTATTTATGTGTTTTTATCAATTACAAAGCTTATAAATATAAATAACCTTAGGAGGTGTCGTGGTTTAGGAACAGTACTCCCCAGTTTAGTTCTCCCACCAAGACTCACAACCACACTGCTGTTCATTCGCTCCCCCCTTCCTCTCCCCTTCCCACTCTGTTGGGATGGAGTTGAGAAGTGGAGGCACAAAAGCTGAAAACCACAGGTTGAGATAAGAACGATTTACTAGAAACAGCAATGAGACAAGAAAATGAACAGTAACAACAACAATATAAATAGCACAAGGTATAAGACAAAGAAACAATTTACACGGAAAAGCCTGCAACAATACTTGGCTCTTCCCCACCACTCTTTCTCCCCACTGAAAGAAGAGAGAGTTCCTTAGTTCCGCCCCTGGCAATGAGTGAGGTGGTATGGAATGAAATCTGGGCCTTAGCCACATACTCCTCCAGCTTACTGTGAAAAATTAACCCTGTCCTGGCTGAAACTAGGACAGGGGAAAAACAGTTTAAAGTAAAAATTGAGCAGTTAAGGTTAATATTTTTATTTGTACTATTTATACACTGGTCTAAAATACTTTTCTTCATTTTAAGGTAACTGAGCTGCACAATATCAAAAACATAACCAGATTGCCGCGAGAGACAAAGAAGCATGCAGTGGCAATTATCTTTCATGATGAGACATCAAAGACATTTGCGTGTGAGTCAGGTAAGCAATTGGCGCTTCATCTCTAGCTTGAAGAAATCGAGTTACACATCAAAGTCTGGCTCGGATGAATTAACTCACAATGCCAGATAGAAATTCTTAGCTTAAAGTAATTGGTGGTAAACAAAAAACTTTGGAGTTTGGGGTTCACGTCTTTTGGGGTTTGGTACGGGTTTTTTTTAAATATATGTTGAGAGGTGTTAAGGGTGTGAGAGGGCTCTTTTTTCCATTATTTGTCTTTGTCTGCAGATGATCTAAAGACTGGAGGTTTCCAGCTAAACTTGTAAATCCTAATAAAAAAAAAAAACCTGTAAGATATTATTAAGTCAAGATGTGAAACATTCTTTTTTTAACAAGCTTTGCTATAGGCACTTACTAAACTAATAATTATCATGCCATTGGAAATAAGAGGCAAATACCAGCTAAAACCCCAGGATATTTTAAAGCAGGGTGTCAAGCAGTCTGTGATTTGAATGACTCCATAGCATAATGAGTGAGTTGGGAGCAAGACTTGGGCATTATGGTACATAATGGCAGGTGGTTACTTGTGAGGCACTGAACACTGCACAATTAAAGTGCATTGTTTTCTTGTTTGAAAGTACAATTGCACACATCTATGTCCTAGGGCTTATTTTAACAGAAAAAAGTTTTTAAAAATAATGGGAAATTCTTTAATGATAAAGTTTGTGCTTTTTTAGTGACATATTTGAAACTGCATTTTAAAAGATTTAATATATATAATACTATATATATATCTATATGTTTGGGGGTTTTTTAACATGTATATAACATTATGTACATATGGTAAAGGGCCTAGAGGGGAAGCTATATGAGGAGTGGCTGAGATTACTTGGTCTGGAGAAGAGGAAACTGAGGGGAGACCTCATTACACTCTACAACTTCCTTGTGAGGGGAAGAAGAGGGGCAGGCACTGATCTCTTCTCTTTGGTGACCAGGGACAGGACCCGAGGGAATGGCCTGAAGTTGTGTCAGGGGAGGTTTAGGTTGCAATTAGCAAAAGGTTCTTCATCCTGAGGGTGGTTGAAGACTGCAACAGGATCTGCAGGAAAGTGGTCACAGCACCAGCCTGACAGTTCAAGAAGCATTTGGAAAATACTCTCGGGCACATGGTGTGACTCTTGGCACTGTCCTGTGCAGGGCTAGGAGTTGGACTCAATGATCCTTGCGGGTCCCTTCCAACTCTAGATATTCTACAATTCTATATTAATATTATCATATCAGCATTGCATCATGTACAGTCTAAATAATAAATTAAATACAGTGAAATAAAATCTGAGAAATGTGGAGGAAGTTAAAAGTGTGAAAGGTCATGAATTATGTAGATTTTGGATCAAATATTGCAAACAGTGATATGTACATCCCATCATGAAAGATGGATTGACAGTTTCGTTTGTTAATTAATTTAAGTTTAAAGACACACATCAAAAATCTGTGTCTGTCTACAACCAGTTTGAGATCATTAGATAAGTAGTCCACGTTGAAGATTTTGCTTTCTAATGTGTAGAATTAATAGTGACTCTATATTATGATTAATAATTTAATAAAAACGTTTTAATTGTATTCCAATAGCACTGAAGTCTGTTCTTTGGAAACTTTTCCATTTGCCTACGCATGTATTCCCTTTGTTCTCTAATGAAAAGATCTTGTTCCTTCCCTAGAATCCCTTTGATTCAGGTATATTTGAAAAGAGTGACAACAAATCATAACTTCAGAATTCTTTCACCAAAGAAGGGGCAAACCTAAGGAAGTTCAGCGTGTCTGGCCCACTCATCCCTTTCTTCTTTAACAGGCATGATGCAACTCGTTGACCTCGAACCCAGTGGTATATACAAGGCTCCTGTACCTGAAGGTCCTAACAGGGTGTCAGTATGAGATGCTCTCTCTTTAGGCTCTATACAGAGGTGTGTTTTGAGTGGACAGAACCCTGGGTGAAGTGGCAAACAAGTGGAGAACTTGTGGACAGAGATCAAAGTTCAGACCAAGACAGGTGATGTTGTAGTAGGTGTCTGCTCTACACCTTCTTATCAACAAGAAAAGGCAGATGAAGAGTCTTAGGGCAGGAGGAAAAAGCCTCATAGTCCCAGGCATTGGTATTCTTGGGTGTCTTTAACCACAATAGTAACTACTGGAAGGCCAATAAGGCTGAACACAAGCAATCCAGATTTCTGGAACAGATTGAAGACAATTTCTTGATTCAGACGATCAATGATGTGATGAGGGGAGATGTTTGTTTAGGGATGTGCTTGGCAGGATCCTGTGAATCTCTGAAGGGCAAAGGAGCCCAGAAGAGCTATCCAATCTGCAAGGACAGCATACTCTGAGCACAAGAATGTCCTCCCCATTCTCAGAAGACAAGCTTCAAGCTTTACAGAAGACCAGTATGAATGGACGTGGAGCTCCTGATTCAGCTCAAACACAAAAAAAAAAAAAAAAAAACAACACCCAACAAAAAAAACCCACAAAGCAGAGACGACTGCTTGGGAGGGATACAGAGGCATTGTCGATTTATACAGGAATGGAGTTGGGAAAGCACCAGCTCAGGGAAGTGCAAGATAGAAAAGGTTTCTTAAAGTACATCAGGAGAAAAATGAAGGCCAAGTAAGCATGGGCCCATTGCTTGCTGGAGCAGTCAGCGTAGTGACAAGGGTCCTGGGAAAGGCTAAGGTACCTTTTATACTGTGGTTTTCACTTGCAAGGCTTGTCCTCAGGCCTTCCAGGTTTATGAACCCCTGAACATGAAGCAGTATCCTCAGTAGAGGAAGGTATAGTCAGGCATCACTTAAATCACTTGGATTTCATACATAAGTCAGTGGAACTTGATTGTCATGAATGACAAGAAGAAGGATGCAGATAACTGTAGTCAGCCTCACCTCAGTCCCTGAGAACACTGTTGGAGCAATTCATGTGTAAACACATGAAGGACAGCAAGGTGAATGGGAGTAGCAAAACTATTTCCCATATGCAAACCATGTTTGCTATGTTGAAGTGTCTGGCAAAAGAAAGGCAGTGGTTCTTATATACCTTGATTTTAATGGTCTTTGACACCCTCTGTAGCTTTCTCCATAGTCCCCAAAGCTGGTGGGGCACAGGATGGATAAAGACACTGTGAAGTGGACAGAAAATAGGCTGGACTTAAAGAGCCAGGCTTGTGAAGCCAAGCTTGCAGCCAGTAGGTAGTGGATCCCTCAGGGATTAGTGCTGGAACCAACACCATTCAATGTCTTCACTGACAATCTGCATGATGAGGTGGAGGGTACTCTCAGCAAGTTTGCAGGTGATACCAGGTGGGGGTGACCCAAATTGGGAAGGCAGGGCTACTGTCAGAGGGACCTGGACAGGCTGGACAATTGGGCTGACATAAACTTCATGAGATTCAGCAAGAACAAAAGCTCTTTCCCCTGGTTTGTGGCAATCCCAGCCACAAGGCAGGCTTGGTGCCAACTGTTGGGAAGCAGCTCTGCAGAAAGGGCTCTGGGATCCTGGTGCTCAACACACCCTGGACAGCATTAGTTAGGATCTTGACAGCAGGTACTGGAAAGTGATCCTTTCTTTTTATTCAGCACTTGTAGGATCACATCTGGACTACTATGTCCAGTTTTGTGCTCTCAGCACAATATTGGACATACAGGAGTGAACCCTGGGTATGGCAGCAAGAGTCAGGAGCACATGACATGTGAAGAGAGACTGAGAGCTGGGCCTGTTCAACCTGGAGAAGAAGTAGTTCAGAGGATCTTATTGCTTACATGATCTGAGAATAGAGAGAAGATGGAGCTATAAAAGTGTCAGAGATAACTTGCTGTTTCTGAAAGACTACAAATCTTTGCTGTGGGTATAGTGGAGTTTCAATCAGTTTGCCTTTCTCCATGCCTTCAGTCTATCTAAGCAGTATAGACTGCATCGTATCTTTCAGATGAGAGAGATACACTGTTTTGTTTCAGTAAAATCTGACTCTCTTGAATTCCAAATCTTTTGTGTTTTCTGAACTAGGAAGAAACAATCCAAAAAAAATTTCTTTCCCAGGTCATTTCCACAGTGAATTCTGTCTTCTCACAAGGAACTGTTACCATTTTTACTGCTGCTAAAATGTGCCAAGTACTTTGCTTACCTTTAAGAAACTTAAACAAAATTTAAGGAATTTTTGGAGATGGGTTCTTTTTCTAAAATGGGTTCTTTTTCTTCTCTGGTTTAGTAGCACTGGTTTATATGGGAAAATGCATAGACTTTTAACAGCCTCGCAGTGTATAGTGATGTACACACAATGGTGTTTATTTTGGCAGATCTTCATGCCACTTCTTTGGTTAGCATAATAACTTTACTAATGCCTCTTCTTTCCCATAGCTTCCGTGTCAAAAAACCACTCAAATGGTTTTGACTCAAGCCAAAAATCTTCTAGAATCATAACTGCTTGACCTTGAATTTTTTAGGACCCCAGAGTTTCATAATGTGAACATTTTTCTACCATGAAGCCTCTGAATATACAGAAGTAGATACCTTGTTTCTCATCATCTTGATTTCTAGAGGCAGATGGAAGGACAGTAACATTAAACCCATGGCAAAAGGTCCTGCTGAGCATAGGGTCAATAATTTCTTGGAGAAAAGGAGAAAGGAATACTCAAAGCTGAGTTAATTGTAGGGGTTTTGAACAATGTGAGGGGTTTTGTCAGTGTTGTACCAGGAAATGATTTTAAATAATGGTATCGTTTTGTTTTGATGATATGAGCTGATACCTTCTCCTCTGCGCAGTCTTAAAAGTCCACGTGCTGAAAAGCAGCACATTTTTCTGGCACATAGCTTTCTTAATTGTGGAATTAAGCACAATAAAATACTATTCTGTTTTAAAATAGGTCTCTAAAGATGCAGAACACTTTGGTTCTCCCCAGAAAGCCTGAGAGCTGAGATACCAGCCCACAGGGTGTGCTGGCTCAGAGCCTGTGGTTTTTTCCTAATCTCCGGTAGCTTTTAGTCCCTCATCTTGCTTATTGTCTTCACAGCAGCTACTGACAAGTCTGACCTCCGGGTGAGCTGTAACCCCTATATTTCCATTAGAATTTCAGCAAATTAGTAATCTTAGATGCATCTAATTGTTGGTAACCTTGATTTTGCTAATGAAAACATTCTATAGAGAAACAAATCAAAATCCTCCGTATGCTTTTGTTATCACCTACCTGTTCCCCTCACTACCACCAGTGCTCCCAACATCTACAACAGCTGCAGAATTGTGTTCAATTCTGAAGCCCTATTGAAATATTTTGAAGAGCAAATCAATCTCATATATTACAGTTCCCTGAATAAAAGCATGAGATAACAAGTCTTTTAAGAACAATTATCCCTCTTTGGGAAGAAAGGGAAGCTTCTTGCTGTCATTGTATCTGTTTCTGACATCTGCTCTAGTGGGCAGAAACTTGTGACTTTGGTGATTAGCAAGCAACATTTGTAAATTCTCTGTTACCATGAGAATTGTTTCAGTGGAAGTAAACTAATGGGAAGTCAGGCTGATTAAGTAACATGAAAAGTAGTCTATAACTCAGTGAACCTATGACAGACTCTAAAGAGTGGGAATTCTTCTTCAAACTATGGGAAATTGCTGCTGCCCTAACAAGGAGCATGCTGTGTTCTCAATTTGAGCCTTCCTGAAAATCTTGTGAAAGTTATTGCCATTAAGGGAATTTTTGTGATTTTTTTTTCTTTTTAATTAAGAATTATGAAATTCTGAGGGTTTTTTTCTGCACTCTGCAGTGTATAATCAAGCAAGTGGAGAAGGTCTTTTAGCTCTGGATTCCAGCTACTGGGTTTGACATGCTGACTTTCCCTGATACCTTTACTGAAGAAGTTGTTGGGGTGGGTCTTGTTTGATTGGGGATTTTTTGTTATTGTATTTGGCTTTTATCTTCAGGTAGGTGTGCTGTCACTTTTTGTGTACTGTCACTTTTTGTGTACTTACAGCCATGCTTGGATGCACGTATCTGTTAAGAAGCTCTTCTTCCTGCATGCCTGATATCTGTAATGTGACTGTAAGACAAGTGTCTGAACTGAGACAGATGTTCTGAAATGCCCTTTAAACTCTCACAAAACTTGTAGATATGATGCAGTGAGCAATGGTGGCTCTGCAGGACCAGCAACAAAATGAAATTGGATGGCATGAGTACTGATTAAAGCTAGACGTTTATTGGTGCTGTTTTGGAAGTTGCTAGCATGATGAGGATTGTACCTGAATAATAGCTAGATTTCAAGGAATGCTGTTTCTGATTTGCACTAGTCAGAGACAGACCATATGGGGACTTGATTTTTCCTTTGGTGATGACAGCAAAATACTAAGTGATAGCAATCCCTGGGCATTTTATGCTTAGTGGACCCTCCAGCACAGTTTTTTTAAAAACTATTTTGATTTCTAAATGACAGAAAGTGATGAAAACTGATGAACTTTTAAACCTAGTGTTAAAAAAAAGAAAAATAAAAATAAGAGGGGGGTTGAAAATATTATGGAGACAGAGGTAAGAGAGATAAATTAGAGCTGAGAGTTGATTTTGGTGATTTGAGAATAGAATGAGACATAAGGGGCAAAATCACAGAGAAATCTTAAAACTGCCAAATGCAGCCATCCTCCAGGATACTGGTCTTTTTCAGTGTTCTCTTCACTGCAATGCCCCACTCTGTAATAGAAGTAGATGAATTGAAGGGGTTTCTTTCTTTCCAGGCATGCATGAACTGCAGCTCTAGAGTCATTACAACCAAAAAACATCTTCATTATTTTTAAGAGGTTATACTTTGGCTTTCCCTTAGAATTTTCACTATTCAAGTCCTGGAGAAAATAGAATTGGGTTCTTGCAAAATGTCTATCAGCTACTCTATTTGAAAGTTCTGGTTTAGGGGTTTATCCATTCTTGTGGTTGTTTTGGCTCAATTCACTATTTTTATTTCTTCAATGTCTTGCTTCTGTGATGGCTACCTTGATAAGACTCTTTTATACATCTGCGGCATAAACTGGCTTTTTCTTCTGGATTCTTGTGCTTTCAGCTTCTTTTGAGTGCAATCAAACTGTGATAAGCAAGTCTTGTTGTAACTCTCCAAAAAAAAAGTTTTACTTTGTTGAAATGGAAAGTCTGTTGGTGTCAAGTGGCAATGTGTTCAGCAATGTGGGTTTCTTTTAGGTTCATAAGTATTTTTCTTTTTAAATCTGTTTTCACCATTTGTTGGGGTTGCTCTCTTTTCTTAAAAAAAAAAAAAATACAATGGTGGTATCATTTGAAAAGGCACAAGTTCATTTCGTATTTGTACTGAAAAGCTTTTGGGCTATTGGCAAATTACTATTGATCATGAGTTGGGCTTTTTCTCCTTGATAGTTTTCACAAGCAAAACCACTACGTGCTGAAAGAGTTTGGGAGATATCAGTGGAGTATTAGATGTAATTCATATTACTGTATCCTTTGACAGGTAAGAAGCCTGGAGGTTTTGGATTAAAATTACAGTGAAACTTCGAATCTTTGAGATGAAGCATCAGTGCTCATACTTGCTATGACTAACAATACAAATGGCTACATAAGACTTAACAATAAAGCTTAAAAATATTAATATTGATATTTAAAAATAACCAGATTAAAGTTCCCTTTTTGCTGTTACTTTTGTGACTTTGAAGCTCCAGGATCATGGAGGTGGTGAAAGTGAAGACTAGCTTCCTAAATTCTGTTTGGGCACTGGAAAGAAGAATACAAAGTTCACTTTTTGGATGCAGAACAATAAACCTAAGTACTTGAAACTATTCTGAAACATGGCATATTTTACTGTTAAGGTGTCAGGGATTGTTATATGAAAATTTATGACCCTGGCTTTTCCATTTTCTGGTTTGTTTATTTACATACAGAGAGAAAGGAACCTGCCCTCTCCATAAAGCATACGGCTCATTGGAGATCAGATGCATGCTTTCACTTCCACATTAACCACAGTGTCTGAGATCCAAAAAAGAGTGAGAAGGCAAACACTACATGAAGTTAAATACATTGCTCTAGATTCTTTTTATCATAATATTTGAAACACTATTCAGGGCAAAGTTCAGTCTCAGTCATGGTAATAAATGTTAACATTTACTTAGAATGCATATACTTTTTTTCTGGACAAATAGTTCCCTTTTCATTAATAACGAGTTTTAGTTTCTTTTTTTTTTTTTCCATTTTGCCTGTAAATAGGTATTTCTGTTATGACTTAAACGTATATAAAATAGAAGTATTTGGATTCTGCCTCTCATTGCTCTTGGTTGATGGTTGATCCTCATTTTTCTTGGTTATCTGTCTGAAATACAGTGTTACAATTTTCTGACAGATACTGGTAATATGTATTACTGGCAAATGGAATGAATGCAGAAAATTATACTCCATCTTCAGGACATAGCTGTTGATGGAACAGGTTCTACACTACTGCTTTCCATCCTTTTCAGCCACTTCTAGGTTATTAGCGGACTGCAGACTTAGTTCTAAAATTAATTAGTATTTAAAAAATATTTTGGGAAGACAAACTCATATTTTTATTTTTTTTAGTAGAATGCTAAATTTGAAAAGAGTAGACACCTAAAATGGTCACCATTTTTTCAGCACTTCTTCCAGGCAGCTCCCTGAGCTAGGAACACTGCTGCATTCTCAGTTTATAGGACAAATGTAGGACAGAAAGGAAACAAGGTTAACTTCCAGCCTAGCAGAAGCATGCACAGGTGCTGTGACAAAATAAGTAGGAAAGCTGTAACATTTCTAAATGCAGGAATTGGGAAAGGTAAACTTGCTCTAAGACTGCAATATGGGAAACCCTAAAGTTTAGACTTTGAAAGTCAAAACCTCTGGATGCTGAAATTTGTTCTTGTTCCCTAAATTCTGATTATGTAGTTGTGTAAATTGCAGAGGTGGTAAGGATTCAGTTCCCTTTGCTGTTCACATGCTGCAAACTTGTCTGGAGACTCTTAATAATGTCTAACATAGTGGATCTAGATAGGTACTCTCCATGATATTTGGAAAGTCATGGCAGTCAGGTCAAGTCCTAGGTGACTGGGAGGAAAGAAACATTGTATCCATCTTTAAAAAAGGTAGAAATTAGGACCCTGGTAACCAGTGACCTGTCAGCCTAGATGATCTTTAAGTTCCCCTCTGACCCAAGCCATTCTATGATCCTAAGTAGAGAAGTATTACTCTTTTGTCCTGGACAAATATATTAAAGTTTAGACACTCTAAGTGCTTTCCTTATCACAGTTTTACTTGAAGGAGTTGAAATTTATATGAAGTATAAAATGTTCCCATAGGAACAAAAGCCAAAGAAGATGGCTAAGATAATGACGAATTATCTATTTTAGAGTGTATGTAGAACTTCTTGAGAGTAAAAGATTAGAAAAAAAATCTTCCTGCCTGCAGAAACTGAGCAAATTCAGAAGACAAAGAGAAGAGATCAAGAAGATTTTAGCTTCATCTGGTAGATGGTGCAAGGTCAGCACCATCTTCAGTATTGAATTTTGAGTGACTAGGAGAAATGCGTGAATCTCAAAAGCCTCTGCCCTTGAAGTTCAACATACAGTTGCCTTTCCGAGTAAGCATGGAGTGGAGGTGGGTTAGTGATGGTGAAGTCTAGGATTTTAGGCATGTGAAGTTACAGAATTGTTTGTTGGACTTTAATAGAAAGCATCTTAGTTGCTCACTTGTTGGTTTGGGTTTTGGTACTGTGGGGGGGCAGGGTGTAAGCTGTTAAAAATCAATGAACATTTTAGTATTTGCAAGGTCTATGTTTTATACTAGAACAAAGCATGTGTTAGTGAGATGACAGAAGCCCATAAAAATGCAGAGTAACAACATGGTCTGACATTTGGCTGAAAAAAAAAAAAGTTTTTCTTAGCCTCTGGCTGTTTACCTTAAACTGAAATCTGAAATTGCTAGTATGTTATGCATCTCTGTACAACAAGATTTCTTTCTGATTGTCATTTTGAGATTCTTAGTGGTTTTGACAAAAGTACTGTGCCATAAATAGCTTCTAGTCCTATGAAACAAAGATATGGAGATCCTTTTGTATAACTCATGCCATAAATTAAGTTAGAATCATTTTTAATCATATTGTAAGTGGGAAAGTCCGAACATACTTCCTGTCTTGTAAACACATTTTATTAGAAGGTAAAGCAGTAAGACACTCCCTATTTTAGCATGCTTTCATGCTATCTACACCTGGCTTTTAAAAATATTGGCCTGCTCTACACTGCCAGAAGGCATTCACATGCAATAATTAAAGGATTACAGAAAACCATGAGAGAATCTTGATGAGTTTTATGCATAAAATTTCCTCATATTCTGAGTTGTAATTGGTAGTTCGCAGAAGAAGGACTGGGATAACTTCATTAACTGGATGATAAATGAATGTGTCAAAGTCTGGAAAATAATCTCGGGTAGAGGACTTTTCTCTATATTAAATATTGACTATAGATATATGTGTGGATAGAGAATCTACTTTTACTAAAATATCCATGCATGGGCTTGTGATATGGAGTCATGCTATGAAATAACACAGTGTGCTTGAAAAGGATGAAGTTTACAGGCAAACTTAAATGTCTTCATTTTAAAATTACTTTTTAAACCTCCATGTTTCCAAACACTCTGGTGTTTGTAGAATAGACAACAATAAATATTTGTTACTGTACACTAAGCAAGGTAATTTCTTTTTTGCACCTCCCCTGGTGCAACTTGAGGCCATTTCCTGGTGGATTGTGTCTTACCTCTTTAGGGTTTTTTAACATGATTTAAAGAAACAAAACTATATCAGGAGTTCTAAGGTTGAAAAGAGAATGGCATAGTATATATATTTGAAACTACTACAAAAGCCTGTCTTTTCCATCTTGGTTAGTCTGTGCCATGCATTATGCATATGGTGTTCTTTAATTGAGTAATTTGTTATAAGAGCCTCTGCTGTGGTAGGTACTTGGGAAAAAAAGTGAATGAGGTTTCGTATTTTAAGAAGTTTTTTTGTAAACCCAGGAGAAATTGATTCATTTTCTTTCCTAGACTGATACTTTCTAGCACCCAGCACTACAAAATGTAATAGTGTATATTTGTATGGTTTCAAATTTATGACTTCCTGTGTTCTAAAGGCTACAATTTAAAAATAGATTTTTAAAATGTTCTTGTAGAAAGGAAATTCAAACAAGATGTTTTCCTTCTAAATTCAGGCAAGACTACAGAGCTTGATTGTCATAGAGTAGTTATTCTTCCCCCATCTATAGGCTTCTCACCCCCATCAACATGATACAACTGCACCTGATGCTGAAGTTGTGGATTCTTCAGCAGCCTGCCAGGCAGTGAGATGGTTAGTTTCCTGACAGTGCGTTTAGGTCTTGATGTATCTGGATTTACTCAGAAAAGTCTCTACCAGCTCTAGGAATAAAACATTTTAGAGCAAATCATCACTTGTCTTGAGACTTATCCCTTAAAACTGTGCAGAAATGTTAGCACCTTCTTAAGGTGTGTCATCTGCAAAGAGTTGTAGTTTTCATTGCCTGATGATGGGAAGAGTCAATAAAGAATTTTTTTTTTGGTTATGTCTTCATGCCTAGGTACTACCAGCCTTGGCTGCAAGCCAGCTGTAGCCTGCAAATAGTTCAGCTTTATGTTAGGAAAGCATCACGTCTCTGCAAATTCCCCATGCTTCTCATCTGGTTTGCAGTATAGTCAACATAAAATCATGATGCACCTGCTCTTACTGGGAAACATGATAATAGACCTGCAAGGAGGCAGGGCATGCTCAGCTGCAATATCCACGCTGTATTGCTAGGTAAAAGAAATCTGCACTACCTCTGTTTCCAATATTCGTATCTAGAACACAGAGAACATGTGGTTATGTTGTAGTGGGTTGACCTTGGCTGGCTGAGAGGTGCCCACTAAGCTTCTCTCTCGTTTCCCCTACTCTGCAGGACAGGAGGAGAAGAAACAATACAAAGTTAATGAGTTAAGGTAAGTACCGGGAGTTGTTTGTGAAGTACCGAAACAGGCAAAACAGACTTGGGCTAACTAGCGACAGAGTAGGATAGTGAGAAGCAAAAAAAAAAGATCTGAAAACACCTTTCTCCCACCTCTTCCTTCTTCACAGGCTCAACTTCACTCCCAGCTCTTCCCCTGAGCAGCAGAGGAGGATGAGGAATATAGGTTGCAGTCAATTCATAACATTTTGTCTCTGTTGCTCCTTCCTCCAGGGAAATGTTTTTTCCCTGCTCCAGCATGGGGCCTTTCCCACTGTATACAGTCCTTCACAAACATTTCCAAGGTGTGTCCTTCCTATAGGCTGCAGTTCTTCATGAGCTGCTTCAGCACGGATCACTCCCACAGGGTGCAGTCCCTCAGGAACAGGCTGCTCCAGCATGGGTCCCCTTTGGGGTCACAAGTCCTGCCAGCAAACCTGCTCCTACGTGGGTTCCTCTCCATGGGCTACAGCTCCTGCCAGGAGCCTGCTCCTACAGAGGCTCTACATGGGTTCTCCACAGGATGCAGCTTCCTTAGTGCGTGTGCCCCTGCTCCAGCATGGGGTCATCCATGGGCTGCAGGTGGATCTCTGCTCCATGGTGGTCCTCCATGGGCTACAGGAGCACAAACTGCATCACTGTGGTCTTCACCCCAGGCTGCAGGGGAGTCTTCTCTGGCACCTGGAGCACATCCTCCCACTTCTTCTTTCACATTGGTGTCTGCAGGGCTGTATCTCTCATGTTTTCCTTCCTATCATATATTACCATACTTTAAATGTCTTTTCACAGAGGCACTACCAACACTGCTGATAGACTCAGCTTTGGCTGGAACCAAGTCTGCCTTGGAGCTCGCTGGAACTGTCTCTGGTCAACATTAGGGCAGCTTCTGATGTTTTCTTACAGAAACCACCTCTCCAACACACCTCACTACCAAAACCTTGCCGTAAACCCAATACATATATAAAGAAATATTAGTGTATCAAGGAATTGTTAGCAAGTTTAAGATAATCCTATGTGGTTATGTATCACTTTGTGTCTCTTCTTTTCTCTTTCTTTCTTTCCTTCTTTTTTTCTTTCTTTCTTTTTCTTTTCTTTTTCTTTCTCTATTCCTTCCTTCCTTCCTTCCTTCCTTCCTTCCTTCCTTCCTTCCTTCCTTCCTTCCTTCCTTCCTTCCTTCCTTCCTTCCTTCCTTCCTTCCTTCCTTCCTTCCTTCCTTCCTTCCTTCCTTCCTT
Source organism: Eulacestoma nigropectus (assembly GCA_013397775.1). Taxonomy (NCBI): domain Eukaryota; kingdom Metazoa; phylum Chordata; class Aves; order Passeriformes; genus Eulacestoma; species Eulacestoma nigropectus. The sequence goes on along the minus strand of VZTE01005386.1, from coordinate 818,006 downwards.
CCTTCCTTCCTTCCTTTTTTTTTTTATTATTGGGACTAGCAGTACTAAGGCTCTCAGGTTTTTAGCATATCTGTTTGCTTTGGTTATCACTCACTCAAAGTCCTAATCCTTTCAGTCTGCTCTTCTGGAAGGTACTGGTATGGGACATTGCTGACTTGGTACTAATATGCCAGTAGAGAAGTACATAGGTGGTAAAATTTTAGACTGGTTCCTTTTTTCCCCTTTTTTTCCCACTTTAATTTTTTTTTTTTAAATAATAGAAGATATGATTACTTAACTCATAGCTATTGTGTTTGGGCATATTTCTGCTTCCTTTCCCTTTGGGATTAATGTAATACTCCATTTGATATCCACAAGTTAGCTAACACTGGAGTGGAATCCAGGTATCAGCTGAGGTAAAAAGGCTTCTGATCATCTACATGGAATATAGGTCAGATCTCCTGGGATTTGTGAATATGTATCAGCCCATAAAATTAGATGATTTCTGCAGCTCCTGACCTCTCCTGAGAACAGCATACATTTAGTGACAGCACAAAAATCATGACATTAATTTATAGATTGAATTTGGAGTATTGACAAATGATATATGGTTGGCTGAGCCTGGGGAGAGTTCAATGAATAACATGATAATTTACTGCTCTAAACCTAAAACACACAATCTATTTTTCTCTCTCTGTCACTGTTCAGCTTGCCTCACATTTGGCTACTTGTGGTGTGTAAGGTACACGGGACCCTTGGCAGGTTAACTGTTTCAAGTCTTTTGAAACACTTTTGTCACTGAATGAAAGCAACCTGAGAAGAGTAGTGTGTGTAGAAGAGCACAGGAAGCTTTGTGTGCTACTAATGTGCACTTAACCATGTATTCAGCATGGGATATTCTACTTCATGTAGCGTCTGGGCGTGGAGATTTTGGGCAAATTTGTGCACATTCAAAAAAGTCAAAAAAAACCATAACAAAAACTAAAGGTAAGCATTTGATGTTCGCTGTCCATCCATCTTCATAACATTTTAGGAGGTTGCTACAACCTCTAGTGGCATCAGCATTAGCACAGTGCCGTGAGCTGTTGAGCAGTCAGAATGTCCACTGCAGCCAGGGTGATCCGTAAAGCTTCTACATTTGCATTTCACTGCTGGCTAGTGCTGAGAACTAAAGCAATTTTACTGAACCACGTGTTGGACTGCTGCAGCTATGTAGTGATAGGCAAAGACAAGGTTTTATGTGACTCTTGACCACACATTCTTGTAAGATTTTTCTACAGCTGTCCCAGTTTTTATACCTGCAGAGCAAAGCTGCTTAATGCATTGCCACAGCCCATTCAGGTTTTTTAATCTCTCTGCCAATATTTAAAAGCAAAACTTATTGAACTATGATTTACCTTTAAGAACATAAGTAAATAAATTTTAGGTAGAAATAACTCTGAATTTCAGTAATTCAAATTGTTAACTTTTCCTGTGTATTTGAAAAGACTACCACAGATATGGTAGACATGCAAATGAATCACTAATACACCATTAGCAGATATTTCAGTTACTAACTAGTGTATTCCCAGACAACTGAGATTCCTCTATTTACAGTAATTGATGATCCTGGATGTAAGTTCCAAACAAGTCAGCAATACATTTCTCAGAGAGGAGTTGTTCTTTTCCCTGGGAAATAAATAAAAATTATTTTCTGAATTAATTTTACTCTATGAGTCAATTTGAGATGTTCAGCCTTAAATTTTCTGGAGTTCTTATTTTGAATAAGGAAATTCAGTCTAAGGCCAGGAAGCAATTTGTGCTTCAGATGTCCAAAGAAGCTTAATTTTAAAATCCCAATTTATCAGTCATAATTATTGCTTAATGTAATTTTAAAACAGTGTGGTTTAAAAAAGTGCCCCAAAGTATGTTGCTTTTCTTCAAATCAGTATGGTGTTTGTTGCAATTCAGTCTTCTCTGTTGAAGATTGCAATGAAGGAGGAAAATATGAATGCATTTTCTGTAATTGCCGTTCAAGTGCATTCATACAATGTTTTCATAACCTATACAGAAAAATTATCCTGTTTGCTCTAAAAAAGCTTTATTTTTTTCCAATATCTTTCCTAAAGCATGGCTACTTTTAAAGTTTTGTTTTAAGCAATTTCAGCTGCTTCGAACTGCTTCTAAATCTTCCTTGCAAAATCTGAGGTTAAAAGTGAAATTATTCAATGGAAAACAACCATAGAGAAGCTGTTGTTGCCTTTTAGCTTTTAGTCATTTAGTTGACTCTGTTTCTCATTTTGTTTTCAAACTTATAAAATATTGTATTAATGTGAAAATAAGGCAAGTAAGGTGTTAATGATGACAAATATATTAATTTTCCCCCTCCTGCTGAAACAGCTACAATTGGTATGAAAAATTTATATAAAAATAGAGAAAATGTATGTTCTTATTTGAGAACTTTTTAGCATTTTGCTTTAGATTCAATTTTTATCAATTTGTAATTGTTCCAGAAGACAGAATAAACATCGTATTGGGTTTGGGTTTTGCAGGTGTTTGGTGGATCAAACTTGCAGTGCTGTTCGATGGGTTTTGATGACCACCTATTGTGACGGTTTCACTACATTCTTTCAGGCAGGTTTAGGGTTGCTTTGTATTAGATGGATTTCCTTTTTTCTTAATTCAGATTGACCGATCACTCGTCTCATGCCATAGCGAAGTCAAAATCAACAATTCTCTTCACAAAAGCCATGCAAATACTTCCAAATACTTCCAAGGATATTAATGCATTCATGTAGTGTTCTGGCATGTTAGGGGTTTAAGATTCATATTACAAAAATTCGTGTGACATGTACTAGTCTTCTGATGTCTTATGAAGATTAGAGGCTTACTTTGAAGTGAAATCTCCATATTAACTGGAATTATGAGGAATATTGATCTGCTTCTAAAGGATAGAACACTAGATCCATTTATTTTCAGGAAAGCTGTACATTTTGAAAATGTGGGAGATTTCTTATTTTAAAAAAAAGGATCTGTATGTGCCTTTAATTTTGCAATGATTTTTTTTTAAACTCAGCAACATAAAATTACTAGTAACTCTTGTGAGACTATCATTTTATTGGGTAGCATTAAGGAGTGTTTAGCCTGCATTTTCATGATCATGTAAGACAAAATTGAAAAACTAATCTAAAGTTTCTTTTTATGTTTAAGCCCAAGCTTTTCCTTAAAAATGTGTGTTGTTTTAAAGTTAAAATACATGCATAGTATTGTTATTTTCCTAATAATGAAATAATATTAACTGGTCTATTATAAAGAATCATTTTTTTGTAAACTAGACGTATTTAAAATATTCCTGTATTTAGGATAAAATCGTAATCCTATTGGCTAGCAGAAAAATTAAGCAAACTTAAAATTAGTGAAGTGGAAAAGGGAACCAAGACCATTTCATCACCTTCCAAATAAGAACAAAGGCTCACTAAAATAAATTATCCCTGTTTCACAAATGTGAAGTACTTTATAAAGTGTCCCCCAAAGGTAGCCCTTTGGAGTGCTGTTGGAAAACAGTCAACTCCATTTCAGAATGGTACTTGCTCAGTGACAGTGTGAATTTGGCTGTCTCTTTAAAAAGTTCTTCACTGACCAAACCTCTCAGTAGTTTAGCATTTGAGTTCAGTTTCAAGGGAAAAAAAATCAGTCCTGTATCTGGAGTTTATATTCCATAAATAAAACATGAAGTCAATATTACATCTGTTACTGATAATTTTGACTGGACTTACAAATTGAAATAGAATCACCAGGTTGGAAGACACCTCCAAGATCATCGAGTCCAACCTGTGTCCTATCACCTCAACTAAACCATGGCACCAAGTGCCACATCCAATCTTTTTTTAAACACATCCAGAGATGGTGATTCCACCACCTCCCCAGGCAGACAATTCCAGTACTTCACCACTCTTTCCATGAAAAACTTCTTTCCTAATATCCAACCTATATTTCCCTTGGCACAGCCTAAGACTGTGTCCTCTCGTTCTGTCATTTGATGCCTGGAGAAAGAGACCAACCCCCACCTGACTACACCCACCCTTCAGGAAGTTGTAGAGAGTGATAAGGTCACCTCTGAGTCTCCTCTTCTCCAGGCTGAACAACCCCAGCTCCCTCAGTCGTTCCTCACAGGGCTTCTGTTCCAAGCCCCTCACCAGCCTTGTCGCCCTCCTCTGGACACGCTCAAGCGTCTCAACGTCCTTCCTGAACTGAGGGGCCCAGAACTGGACACAGCACTCAGGGTGTGGCCTCACCAGTGCCAAGTACAGGGGAAGAATGACTTCCCTGGTCCTGCTGGCCACGCTATTCCTGATAAAGGCCAGGAAGCCGTTGGCCTTCTTGGCCACCAGGGCACACTGCTGGCTCATGTTCAGTCGGCTGTCGACCAGTACCCTCAGGTCCCTTTCTGCCTGGGCACTGTCCAGCCACTCTGTCCCCAGCTTATTGCGTTGCAGGGGGTTATTGTGGCCAAAATGCAGGACTTGGCACTTGGACTTATTAAACTTCATCTTGTTGGACTCTGCCCATCCATCCAACTGTTCCAGGTCTCTTTGCAGAGCTCTCCTACCTTCCAAGAGATCGACACACGCTCCCAGCTTAGTGTCGTCTGCAAATTTACTAATGAAAGACTCAATACCCTCATCCATGTCATCAATAAAAATATTGAACAGAACTGGTCCCAGCACAGACCCCTGAGGAACACCACTAGTGACTGGTCGCCAGCTGGATGCAGCACCGTTCACCACCACTCTCTGGGCCCGGCCATCCAGCCAGTTCTTAACCCAGCGAAGAGTGCTCCTGTCCAAGCCGTGGGCTGCCAGCTTTTCCAGGAGCATTCTGTGGGAGACAGTGTCAAAGGCCTTACTGAAGTCTAAATAGACAACATCCACAACCTTTCCTGCATTCACCAGGCGGGTCACCTGGTCATAAAAGGAGACCAGGTTGGTCAAACATGACCTACCCCTCCCAAACCCATGCTGGCTGGGTCTGATCCCCCGGCCATCCTGTAGGTGCTGCATGATGGCACTCGATATAAACTGTTCCATAACCTTACCAGGTACTGAGGTCGGGCTGACTGGCCTGTAATTACCAGGATCCTCCTTCCTACCTTTCTTGTGAATGAGCGTCACACTGGCCATCTTCCAGTCATCTGGAACCTCACCAGTGAGCCAGGACTGTTGGTAAATGACGGAGAGCAGCTTTGCAAACTCATCTGCCAGCTCCCTCATCACCCTGGGATAATCAAATCAGAGAATTTGCTGTGGGCATATAAAATAAATATGACTAATAAATGTAAAATGAAAGAAAAATTGAATGTGCTGGTAGACAAGCCTCTAGATAATTAAGTTAACCTGTCTAGGAAAGATAGATATGTGTTAGGTATGTTCCTATAAACATGAATCCAGTAAGAATGGCAAAATATCTGTAGCTTCTGCTTTATATTTTAAACATCAACAATATTACCATGGTAAGTTTGTTTGAATGTGTAAGGAGGTTAGCCTAAACCTCACTATAGCTTACAATCACCTCACTGACAAAATAAGAAGGGAATTAAATAGACAGTCTGACATTTATCTCTGCTTTTCTCTCTAGTGATGGAAATGAATTAATGCAGGAAACTCAAAAATCCAATGTAATTTCAAAATGTTTCTGCTCAGTGACAGTGTGAGTCTTTCCCAAGTTTAGTACAGTGTCCATGACATCTGTGTGATGCAAGAAGCAGTGCTCCCAGCATTTGTCACTGGATATAGCAGCCCTCTCCTGCTAATAAATGCTGTCCTTGCTGCTGGTACTCACCAACAATAAAGTAGAAATCAGCAATACTCAGATATGTATGTAACCTCTACCTTATGTTTGTCTAACAATAATTCCTGTATGTGCTGAGTATAAATAGTTTTCTTCTCACATGGCATTTCATATTGGCAATCATACTTTTTTTTTTTTATGGGAGGAGTTTATTATTTCTGAGAAGTGTTTATTATTTGTCTGTAGAAATATGATTTAGATGAAGATATAGTTTACTGTGGTTAAGAACCAACTGAAAAGAAACTCTAAAAATCGTATGTGTCAATAACTACTCCTTCAAATGCAATGCCCTGCTATGCATTTCTTGATGTCTGGAGATATCCTTGGGTTCATATCCTATCAATATGTGTAATTTTAATTAAAATGTAGACATGATTATAATAAGAATTAGTATTTTAAGACAGAAATCTAATTGAAAAGGCTTAATCATACAATGTCTAAGGACTTATTTTTAAAATCTGTGATCATAGTAGGAGAAATGTGAGGAGGAAGAAGTTGGAAGGAGAGTTGTGTGTTTCTGCATGTGATTATGTCAATTTACTTTATATGCAGTCTTTAACTGCACGCCTGCTAAGTTAAGAAAATAGTGGTAGCCCATGAATTTTGCGATGTTAAGTGATTTTATTTTTTTAAGGTTGTCACAGCTATAATTTTAATCTCCTTTGTGAATCAAATAGCTGACAGCATGTAAAAAATTGTATGTATGCTGATGAAGGCTATTATGAATTCTGATGGGTATTATGTATGCTTTCTTTAATGGAGGTCATGATGAAAAACTACAAATTTATAAGTCTAAGTAGCATATTGTAAAAATCTCTGTGCAGATTTGGGAGTTTGTATTTATAAGCATTATACATGTATTTGATATAAACTTTGGGCTTCATGAGGGATCAAATCAAGGGAGTAAATGAAGTTGTCAATTTTTTCTGATATATAAAAAGAAAAGATTTCTCTCTTTCTAGCTCAGTAAAGAATTACTTCTCCAAAATGTCACTGTCATTTGTATAACAAGTTTTTTTTCATTCATGCTTCAATCTAATATATTGCACTAGTAGTTTTGGGCATGGAAACTGATTCCTTATATGTTATTGTGATTCTATGCAAAGGCATAAGTTAGGGTTTATTATGAAAACGTAAAGCATAATAATTGCCTGCATACCCTTATCCAATTCTGGGGAAAAAAAAAAAAAAAGACAGAATTATGTGTATAGTTGCTCCTTATTACTTGCTCATTATTATGATGTCATTGTAACACTGTGATCCAGGGAAAAAAACCCTACTGTCATACTCATTTGTTTATGACTAAGTTAATAAACTCCTGTTTACCCTTACTTATCACAAAATCAAGAGGGGTTTTTTTTTGCATTTTTTTTAAGGCGGTGAATCTTAGGAGGAGGCCACTCCAAGCAGAAGGAAGAACAACATTCAAGTCAGCCATTTTCTCATTTAAAATCATTAATGCAGAAAATAGGAAAAGCATATGGCTGCATAAGAATTGTACTTTTACCCATTAGTTGAGTGTGCTGATGGTGCTGAATAACTCCTTTTTAAATGACAGTGATCAATTTTCTCATCCCTACTGTTAAAAACTCATTTCTCTGTAGAATTGGTTTTCTAGATTGCTTTCGCCTCTAAAAGATATCAGCCATGGGTTTGAATTTAGCTTAAGTCGTGAGAAATTGGGATCTTTGGCATGGAGTCTCAGTAGGGAGCACAGAAGAACAGTCTTTGCCAGTGTATGACTTCAACTCCTCCATAAGGAATGGATATCCATCCTCTCCCCTCTAGTTCTGTGTGTGCCTAAAATTCACTTCACAAGTAAGCTGTTAGAGGGCAATTGATCACCAGTGTGCATTGATTACAGCTACATCTTCTGTAGATACTGTTTCTCACTATAATCAGCACTTCTGATTTACAGACCTAAATCCTAATCTTTTGCTGCAGTTCTTACTTTATATGGTTCAAAATATTAAATTTAAACATTCTTTATACTTTCATGGTGAGTTGTTTACCCTTAAATAAAGATGTAAGATTTGAAATAAAACAATCTTTCATCAGTGAGTTTCCAGTTAACATGCCTTAAGCCATTTCAGCAGAGCTCTTGAAGTTTCCAATGATTTAATCTTGGTATGTTCTGTAAGATTGCATTCATCAAGACTTATTTTCTTGGAGGAAAATGACACATAATTGAAGATGGATCTATTTCCTGTTTGCCTGGTTCAGCAAAGGACATAGTTTTACTGTTCTGAATCTTAGAAGTCTACTGAATTAAAAAAGAAAAATAAAAACATCCTATTAACTTAATTAAAGTATGGATTATGAGTTTCAGCTTCAAGCAACTGTATCTTCTCAGGTAGTCATATGTGTCTCTTACTTATTGATCATGATGTAGAGATCTCAGTGGTGTATAGTAAAACCCAGGAATCTAAAATTTCATATTTTAGATACAATTTTTTTTTAGAAGACTGTTAATTACAGGAGGTTTTTCCTGATTGGAAAGCATCTATTTTCATAGACATTCAAAGAATATATCTTTTCATAAAATAGTTTCTACTTTAAATAATGTTTACATGTATCAAATGTAAAAATCCACTTTACTCTGGGAATAAAAGATACAAGTTTAAAATGAAACTAAGAAACTGATAATGAGAAAGTAAACCCCTTTGGGTTTAAATTATGTAGATGTGAAAGACTTTCCTAATTATATTTCCTTAGATACTAACTCCAGACTATGAACTTCTAAGATTTTTTTCTTTACACCACATTAAAAATCCCCAAGAATAAAGTGGAAGACACAGAGTCATTTCTAGCTAATACTTTGTTCTGCCTCAGAGTAAAGTTTTATGCAACTGAGAATCAAGTAGAACACATACTGCATTATGATCTTACAGATGATTTCAGTTAGAAGTTCTCTGTAATTGCTTTGAATGGGTTTCTTTACACTTCCAATGCCTTAAAAACCTTCTGAACTCTCATAGTAACAAGGACTCACATCTTAAAAACAACTCTTAGAGTTAGGAGGGAAATTTTGCATTTATTGGATAATGTAAATACAGAAAGAAAAAATGTGTTCTTTCAGGAGGTTTGTTACTATGAAAATCGTGTATAGTGCCCTGCAGGAAAAATTTCCTAGCCCCTTTACATCAGAAGATGGCAACACTAGCGCTGCCCTCTGTGCTCAGCCAAAATGGCACAACTTTTAATAAATCTTAAGTATTCATATCTTGAAGTCTTGCTTTAATTAGGCATGTTTAGCGAAAGAAGAAAGGGAGATGGCAAAGACATCCTGGTGTGGTAGTTATTGTCTGCTCCTACTGATTTATTGCAGAAGATACTCAGATGGCTGGAGTGCAAGTCATGTGTTCAAAGGCATAAGGGCAATGAAGTATATAGTGGCAATAGTAGGCATTATTTCTTCCATGTATTGAAACTAGTCATTTTCACCTTGATTTTGTAAAGGAAACTAATACTTTTAAAATTATTTATCTTATCTAACAATACTTCTGATCTTCAGGTGACAAGATCTGTCAATACTTCAAAGATAAGACTGAATATTTAACATATTAAAAAAGAAAAGTGAAATGAACCCTATGATTTGTACCAGCTTATTTGGGTATTGGATTCTCTTACTAGACCATAACATAAATGCTTGAAAATGGAAAGGAGGCATGCTTTACATTTGCACAGAAGGTATTAAATTTCCCATGCATTTAAAAACCAGCACTACAACTTTCCCAAGAGGAATAAAAATATTGTGGGAGTAGACTAAATCTGAAATACTACCAATTTTTAAGATAGAAAAATGCTATTGCTGACTGCTAGTCATGGGGTAACAGGAAAAGTTGATGTGATAACATCCTCTGTGTGTTATGTTCCTGGTGACAGACCTTTTTTGGACACTTGACTGATGGTGTTTATGCCATTCCCACTACAGACGTGCTGCCTGAGGTTATTTTACTTTCATACCATTGCAATTTAACCTTAATAACTGTTGAAACAGGTATGAATTGACAGTCTTGGGGAACTGTATAATTCCCATGTCAAATTTTTGTTACTGGCCCATTAGTTTCAGACAAAATGTAAATGTTTCTTCTATGTTTAGGCAGGTTTTCATAATTCTTACTTTGCAATGTAAAGAAAGTTTGAATTGAGAGCGAAATTTTGCTTGGCATATTTTTGGGTAATGGTATCAGCTCACTGTTGATCGGTTGGACATACTAAGACTTGATAAACATTTGTGGTATAATGAGAGGCACTAGTCCCTAGTGTGAAGTAGAATACGTAATTTTTAAGAATACCTATAAATCTACCCTCAAGAACTAATTTATCCACTAAATCGCATTTTCTTCCTGGAATGGCATCGTTCATTTCTGTAGGACTAATCACAGACTAAGGTGATACACACTTCTTTTTAATAGCAGAAATTGCCATTTTCATAAAGAAAAAAAAGGAAGACAAATGTCCGGTAGTTACATTGGTAGTAGTATCAAGCAAAGAAAATTACTTCCTTGTAGGCTATTTTTCTTCATTTTCCCATACACTCTCCATTTTTCAAACAAGTCGTCTGTGTTCTGTTTCTGTATGAAAACTACATTCTCAAGCAGCATTGCATATGGGGAACTTTGCTTCTTGCTGCTTTAATGGACAAGAGTTTAATGGACAGTAACATCAATATAATAAATCTTTTAAAATACTTTTCTTGCCTTCAAAATGATTGACTTAACATTGTACGTGTTTATATTATAGAAGGGCAGTAGACAGACTAGTAGCTGAGTGCTGGTTATTCAAGCTGAAACTTCTTATCAGACCTGCAGAAACAAACGAGGTATTTTCAGGAAAATGTCAGCTTTGATATATCTCAATAGATACAGACATATACAGCTGGCTGTTTGCAAACACAGGTACATAATCAGATTAATTATCTGAACCTCGTTCTTGATAAATCTTGCATCTCCAGATAAGTGTGCCAGAAATAACAGTTTTAAAAGCTAATAGATGTCCTTTAGTAATTATTGTAATTAACTGTACTGTCCTTATGCCAACTCAAATCTAAAATAGCAAATAATGGGGAAATGAATGTTTCTTTTTTGTATATTGATTTTGTATAATACTTAGACCATATCTTCCCTCACTTAAAAAAAAAAGTGCATTAGCAAAATATACCAACAGATGAAGTTACAGAGTATGTGTTCATATTCTGTAATTTTCATTTATCTTGATTGCTGCATTATTCAGTATTTCTTTAAGCAAAAAAAAAATTATAGTGCTCAAATGAAAGGTGTGTATGTCGTTAAACTGATGGTATAGTCAAAAATATGCACCCATTTTAATAGCTGGAATTAGTACAAAAGTAAGACTCTTATAGTATTAAAAAGTGGCAATGACAAGATTTTGAGGAACTTGACTCACCAACAGTTTTTCAAAGAATATTTTCAGGTTTCCTTTAACATATTTTGTCACTGCTTGAACGAGCAGTATTTTCAGCAAATTAGTATGATTTAACAGTATGTGTAGTTTTCCTTCATGACTTTCCTTTGTCTTTTCATTCAATGACTTACACTTAAGTAATAACAGAACACTTTACTTGAGGTGAAATATTCAAAAATCACAGTTCAAGAGAAATATACTAGAAAGTTTCCTTAGAAGTAGTATTATTTGAAACACAAGGAAAAATTATATACATGAGTCCCATATGTCATAAAATACCTTCAAATATAGTTGGTCAATAAAAGAATAATTTTAATAAACCAGTTGCTGTCAGAGTTGCGGCCCATTATCTCTGTTACTTTCGATTTGAAAGCAAGATTTAGTCTACATACAGACTGATTTTCTGTTCTTTTACTATAAATAGAATGTATGTCCCCTACATTGCTTCGTAGCTGTCACTTAAGAAAAACTTGCCAAATTCATGCATAGACATTGTTAATCAGTAATACATTATTACACAAAATAAGCGCTATCCCTCTGTTCCTCTGAGCAAAAATATGAAATAGCCACTTTGCTGTTGATTTGTATCTGTGTTCGAGTGTGTATGATGTGCTCTAGCAGAAGTGCCCAAAGTAACAGAGACATGGTTAGATAACATATTTTAAATATTTATTAAATAAAATTATTTTTAAATCATCAAAGGATGATATATATCCTGATAAAGGATAGATGTTTTTAGGGTATTATTTATTTTGATAGGAAATTACATGCCTGCAGGCAATAGTGTTGTTTGCTAGTGAAAAAAAAAAGATTAAGTTGCTTCATATATTTTATGTGGCGCAGAATAATAGCACGTCAATCCTGTGGGAATTCTATAATATTTTTTCTTATTAACTTCTAATTAAGCCTGAGTGATTTTTAGAAGAGATAAATTGGCACATTTTTCAGTATCATCTTTCTTTCTTGGCAGCGAATATCAGGTCTAAATCCTGCTAATCTGAACAGGAAAGATCCTCCAGTTTCATTCAGGGTAACAATATTTAGTTGGATTTGTGCCTCTTATAGACATCATTTAGAAGCAAGAAGAGCTAAACAATTTGTACAGCAAATACATAAAAATGTTTCAGAAGTGAAGAAACTAACATTTAAGGTTTATACACTTTGACGTCAGGTAAAACACAAAGAAGTGAGGTTTTTTGATTCACACAAGGACGATTTTTGTTATCCTCCTCTAATATTGTACACTTGCTATTTCCAACTTAAATTCTTGATTATGTCACTTTATGTGGGCTGCATGAGAAGGGAAAGAGGCCTATCTTTAGGAGGTGCATATAAATTGAGCTCTTTGTTTACAAATTCAATAAATTGCTGCTTATTGCTCCCAGAATGGAGGGAACTGGACTGAGCAGGAGGGGTCAGCACTTCAGGGCTTTATCTCAGCCTAGAGGCATCCAGCTGTGCTGGCAACTTGTGGTGGTGGGAGATGGAAGGCTACTGTAGGATTGTGCCCTGTGAGCACAGAAGGAAAATGTGAAAGAGCATGAAGTTAGCAGGCTTCAGACGCTGTTTGGTTAAGTCCACACACGAAATGCTTCCTAAGTTAGGAGTCTGAAAACAATCCCTCCTCTAGCCTTAGAGATCTAGAGGCCAGATAGAAAGAGATCTAGAGGATTTCTAAGGACAGTGAATTGAAATGTGCCCCTATATGTGTTTCATGGCCCCTCAACCCCTCTCTGTAGAGTATGTTGTGTATAATGATTTCTTTTAAACTGTAGGTAGCAGAAGAACACTTTTGCTATGACAAATTCCTATCTCTAACACGATTTGCCAATATTGTTTCTTCATTGTTATTATATCAACAAACACATTAATTATCCTGTGATATCACCTGTTCCCAATACAGTGGTCAGACTAGGTACAGTACCAGTGTAATCACCTGAGAACTGAAGCAGAAATGACATATAACCTCAGGCATGACCTAAAACTGAGATCAGCTGCAGGAAAATATTGCCAATAACAAGTTGAATAACAAGATTACGAATTTGTTCCCAGTAATATTTCTTATGCAATAAACAGTGCCTATCTAAGGTCTCCTGTTTCTTTGCATTTTACCTCACCTCACGACATTTGTATAGAAGCATTTTATAATTGAATAAAAGTATAGATAAAAATGCAAGTATTTTGATTTTTTCATAGCTGTGAAGGCATGCTTTAGAATTTGTCATTCAGTACAAGAATTCAGTTACCTTAAAAGGAAAATAAATTTTTCAGTGACAAGTACCGGTTACGACTAAAAACTCTGCATTTACCACCAATAAATCTAATCTAGATGGATTAAAGAGAACAATTTTGCTGAAACTTTTTTATTACTTGGTTCCACGGTATTATTTCATCTATTTCAGCATATGCATGTAATCAAAATAAAGAAGTAACTGAGATATCTCTGTTTTCTGACATGATACCTGTCGTTCTTAAAGATTGCTGCCATGAAACATTTATGTACTATAAATTATAGTAAACAATTTTTTGAATCATAAATAATATTTAATTTGTAACCCAGAAACACAAGACATTCTGTAGACATTTTACAAAAGAAAGGCATATTGCTTTATTGATGCACATGGTGAAAGGAAAATCAAGGCTTTGGTTTTGAAAAGCAATTCACCCACTTCTCAAAAAAAGGTTTCACATGTCCATCAAGGAAAAGGTTGAAGGCAATTCCCTGCAAGTAAGCAATAGCTATCAACATGCATTAGGCAGGACTAACTCACACGCTACCTTCATACCCTTGACCTTCCAGACACATTTGTAGATAATGTTGATTCTTCCGACAGCAGACACAAATCCTCACAGTTCTGTGGAAAGATATTTCAGCTCTGCATTGAAATTGTATTTCCCGTAGCATTAAGTCAATCATTTTTGTAAGATAGAAATTTTGAGTTATACAGCAGGACAATGCATGCTGTAGCCTACACTTTGCAAAATACAGCCATGATCTTATAATGCTCGTACTAAGTTTCATCTGTTCAGCAGTTGGAGAATGGTCTAATCTGGGCCTAATCATCGGTGTCTGGCAGCAATAAGGCAGCAGCTTAAATTAAACTGCCAGTCAAACACTCTGAGAGGGGGTTTCTGGATCCAAACTTTCAAGATCTAGATGTTCCTGTGAAAGAGAGAGGCAAGTGGATTGAGGAGACAAAACAAAGCTACACAGAAGAAACAGTTTCCTAGAACGCTTGATTTGTTTGTTTGTTTCCAAAAATAACTACTGGAAATTTGGTTTGAGAATACATGTAAGTTGAATTTGTTGCTTTTACATGAGTCTTCTTTTGAATATATATTGATGTTAAGCTGGATTTATGGAATTACCGGTGTGTTTCACTTTCTCCTCAGATATTTGTAATATGAGGAGGGTTAGGTTAGTCTTTGTTTACCATCATCTCATTCTATATTTTCAGTACATGCCCTTTCAGTCTGGGTGGAAGCACAATGAAAAAAAGTAATGAAATGCAGATTTTGTAAAATACATAAAATTTTATATCCTGGCCACACTCCAGGAAAAAATACAGGCTTTATATAGAGCTATGCATTCTGTCAGCATATGTATTGTTCTGTGACACAGTTTAGGCAGAAAAGAAGCAAAAGGAAGGAAACATGGGAGCACTTGCCTAGATTTGCACTCCCACCTTTGTGCTACCAGCTTTCCCCATTGATTGCTCTGTCTCTATCAGTAACTGCAAGCAGATGTTGGGCAACTCAGTGGCACCTCAACTCTCTTACCTGCGTGCTGGTGCCCTGCTCCCTCTCCCCATCTGCATGCTGCCAGAATAGGGCAGCATGTCTTGGGGTCCAGTTCTATCATCTATCTCCCTGGCACGAAACCCTCTCCATGGCAAAGTGGGATTTATAAGGCATGGCTTTGGTTCAAAAGACTTCACAAGTATCCAAGGAAATGGCAAAGGCTAAAGGAGAGGAAGGGAAAATATACAGGAAATTTCTTCATATATGAATAGAATAATTTTGAAGGTAGGCATTTAAACAAATTCATCTTGCTTCTTTTAAAAGCTGTAAATTTTTACTGCTGTCCAGAGATAAACCTATTCTCTTCTTACTTCCATCAGGGAGGCTGCATCTGTAGCAGTGTTGAAAAAACAGTGGGCTGTTACCTCAATATTTTCTTCTCACATAAAAAGCTAAATACCATCTGTGAGTTACTGACATAATATTCTGTCTCTTACCACCAGAAGGTGAGGATGTTATGAGAAGACCAACTCTGGGAATCTGTGTCCTGAGACAAAGACTGCAAAAAAGCCAGAAGGGTTAAGGGAAACCACTTTCCTCACAACACTCTGAAGAAGCCCCCCAAATTCTTGTCACAACAACCCTATTTGGCTTTCAAAAATTCCAAAATAGGCTGTGTTATTTCAGCTGTTTGACTGGGAACTTAGTCAGCTGGTAGCCAGAATAACTCAGGAATGATATGTGTCTGTTCCTGCATTATTCAAGATGCTGAACAAAGGAAGGTATCCAAAGGTTCTTGGAGACCTGGAACTGCATGCCTGTCTCCCTTTCTTGTCCAGCAAATGTTTCTGTGAGATCTGTGTCTAACCAGGCAAGAATTTGAGGACTGTTGCAATTAGGCTTAGAAGAGTTTTCCTCAGATAAAAAAAAATTTCACTAATTTAAATAATTCATCATCACTAAATGCTTTGGGGCTTGCATGCAGTATTTTTCTCTCTCCGAATTTCAGCACTACATTGGCGAGATTGTCACAAAATTATTTGCCAGATGTCCCAAAAAGAAAAGGACTGAAAAAACTTGCAGTTTATTGCAAACATTTCTAGATAACTGGAGTCACTCACTGTTAAAGATGGTCAGATAGAGACTGACTGTGACCATGGATGCTCACTGAGTGCCTGGTGCTCCGCCTGCTCTCCAGGAAGTTTCCCTTAGGTGACGTCTTTCCTGTAAATAAGAGACAGTCAGGGTAGTTGCATGATTTTTCTTAGTTGTGGTTTCACACTGTGTTAGCTCCAACTTGAGATGATGCTTGTTTGACCAATGCCAGGGATTTAATGATGTTAAGTTTGGGAAGTGGATAGGATGAAGCTGAAGTTGAAAGGGAGGATGTTGTGGTGTTTGTGAGAGTGAAAGGGAGACCTTGTGGAATTCACATTTTGGTGGACTGGCAGATAGGGAGTTCTCATATTGCATCAATGGGATGCAATGGAGGACTCAGAAAGGACTGTGAGGTTTTGAGTCTTCATATAAATGTTTCAACTAATGCCCAAATTGCCCTGAGACCAAAAGACGGTGAACAGAACTGAAGAAATTAATTATTCAGACTAATTTGACAGGCATAGTCTTTCACTACAGCAGAGAGCCAAGTTTAGCATTTGAAGATCATTTTACTACTGTTTTTTCTTTGGTCTTAGAAATAGTACTCTAGCACCTTTAGAAACAGAAAATCTCTTAAGAGTTCAGACTTGCCTAAAAAGCAGTAAAGAATATTTCAGCTACTATATATAAAGTTTTTCTAAATTGCATTTTTTCTTTCGAAAAGGCTTACTAGAAATATACTGCCTTGAAAATTTGTTATCCCTCTTCTTTGTTAACTCCACCTCCTATCCTCAAATTTGAGGATGGAAGATGCAGTCCTAATAGTGTAAACCCTTATTAAAAGTTTGTAAATTGAGGCAAAGAAATTAATGTGGAACTTAGGCTAATAACTCATGTTTCAACACAAGCATATTGTGATAAACCTTGTCAGTAAGAAAGTATTGATTTAACTTCATACTTTTTTTTGTAAAATGTCAACATGTACGGGTTTTTTTCTGTTTTCTCAGAACTAGAGGCAGAGGAGTGGTGCAAACATCTTTGCATGGAGTGTCTAGGGGCCAGGCTCAATGATATAAGTCTTGGGGAACCAGATTTGCTTGCTGCTGGAGTCCAGAGAGAACAAAATGGTAAGTAACTTTTTTATTTGCTCCTAGATCAGTTCTTAGGTGATGTCCCATGTCATCTTTCCTTGTGCCTGTTGTTGTGAGGACTTTTGCTAGTAGCTGGAAGCACATCATTAGTAACTAAACATTTGAATATGCTTTTGAAGCTCAAGCCTATTTTTTTTTACAAATAAAGATGATTAAATTCCATGCCAAGTAACACATATAGAGTGACTTTGTGTCTTCATTGTGTCCAGATTTCCCTGTCGTGGGAAATGATGACCATGACCCTTCTGTTTCTGGAAAGGATGGCTTCTGCGCAGAGGAATAAAGCAGCAGCTGTTGTTTTGCAGCCTTTTAAGGACAGCGGTGAACATACCGACAGCAATTTGGACTGCAAAACACATATTTGTTTTAAACTCATACCTGTCTTAAATATTGAAGTCAGGATCATCTAAATGCTGTCAAATATGGGTGAAAAGGGCAGTGACAGATGCTAGGCAGCACTAAGCCTGAGTTGTAAGTCTTCATCTAAAGGCTATTTGGATTAGACACATGCACAGGAAGAATGCTAGTGGATGGAACAGGCAATAACAAAAGAAAATCTGTGATTGCCCTGTCATTTAATTCCTATTAATGAACACGAGGGCAACACAAAATGTGCTCATTTAGTCCTCCCTAAATTACAGCTCTCAATGATTATTACTGTCTTGATGCTTTTATAAGATCCAATAGCTTTCAACAAAGTATTAACACACACCGCCTCAATGGTCATAAAATATCAAGCCAGCTATCATTATAAACAAAATTACATAATTAAATTATAGAATGAATGGCACTATATTTATTATATTATTTCTCTGAAACTAATAGCACACAGCATGAAATATACAGAAATCTTTAAGAAATTTTGTTTAAAAAACAGACATGTTGAAATGGGATTTAAAAGAAGTTCAAATGTTCATAAAGTTGTTTGCCTGCTATGAGACACAGAATTCAATTTGTAGACTCAAACTACTTAACAAAGGGAGAGCTACTAATGTAGGAAAGTGATAATGATCAGACACCACTCAAAGCATCCCATCTGCTATATGTACATAGGCTATAGGTATAAAACTCATCTGCATGCTACTGAAGAGAGAACTGTGTGAGCAGGTGGAGGTCTTTCACAAATGTGAGAGGAAATAAACCTTGTCAAAAGCCTGTGATGTGAACAAAAAAGTAGCTTGAAATTCCTCCCGCTCTTTCTGCAGTGAATTCATGCACTCTCCAGCAGGTTTTGGACATAGATGACAAATATTAAATTTTATCATGTTCCTGAAGGAGATCCAGTTAGACACACGTGATGTCCAGGAGGCATATATCAGTTCTGTTGTATGAACTAGTCTTGATTCAATTGCCTTAGTCTAGAAATTAATTGCAGTGTTACCAACCAGCATATATGAACATAATTAGCATCTTTATTGTTCTAAGTAAATAAATGAAAGGAAACAAAGAGGCAAAGCATGTATTTGTTGTACAAATCACATGAATAATAATGCATGGAGGGTATCATTAGCTGTATTCTTTTAAAACAAGTGACTGAATACATATAATCCAATATTTGACGAGCATGCTCTGCTAAATCATTAGTTGCAGTATCTCAGACAAGTAATTCTGATACCTATCCTCATCCTTCCCTCATCCCCTTGATGCACAACTTTGCATTTTAATAAGCATGTTTGAAATTCAAAGTTGTCTTGTTCAGAGGCAAAGCAAATTCTGTTGTGGGTGTCTTTTAATCAACTCGGAAGGAGGAAAAAGTGCAGATATTCTTACTATATATATGAAATCTGGCATTTTGTTCATTTATCTGTGCTGTAAGAACCTGCAATTGCACTCAAATTCCTTTAGCAGATTTCTTCAGTAAAATCAGTTAAGTGGAAGCATACCATCAGTTTATGTTGGTTCTCTTATTCTGCAAACCTGACACTGTATTAACCCACATGACAGTATTATTGAAAAGGTTACTAGTTGAAGTGTGGAATCATCTGGTGAGCTGTAAAAAAATCAGATGTTTAGTTTATTCTCTTTCACATTTTCCCCATATTGTAGCTTTTACACACATGCTATCAAAAGATACCTCAAAACCTTTTGAAAGTCTACTGAGCTTTTGCTTATAAATATTCTTGTTGAGATTTTTTGACCTGAAACTGAAAGGTCAAAGTTAATTTTACAGTTGGAAATTCGTGAACAGTGGCTACATGTAGGAAGCGTCTAAAATCTTGCTCTTTGTGAAAATGGCAGCTGTGTCACTCTCTGGATAATTTTATTTTTTCGTGTTAAATAAAAACTGAATACCAGTGTAGTACCTTTGAATGTCATTTCTTCAAAACATATTGCAACTGTGTCAACTTCGTAGAATTCTTCTCATGTTAGTCAATTTATTAATGCTTACTTGAAACAGAGATGTGAGAATACATTTTGTAAAACATGTAATAGAGTCTCACAGCCTCAGCATCTAGTTTCATGCGAGTTCTGTTGCCTGACCCATACAAAGGCTTTCTTTCAGGTCACTGAACAAAAGATGTCTCTTACTCTCTGACAAAGACCACGGATTGTAATAAATAATATAGTGTCAATGGTTTTTCAGTTTTGGATAATTTTTTTTGCACTTTTAAAGGCTAAAGACATTGAATAATGGTGTCATGCTGTTCATATCTCTGTGATATGAGGTGTTTATACATTAATCCCAAAAGAACATGTATATTAAGCATTAATTGCATTGCATTCCACTGAAGTGTTTTCAAATAGTTACTTTTCCCTAAAGATTTTCTGAAATATGTACAATTTGATAAAGATACTTCTTTGGACTTAGAAAAACTAGCCTAATAAGGTGGGTTTTTTCATGAGCTGCTTTACCTTTTCCAAGAGATGATATTTTTAATATGCAGTGTTCTTCATGTGTTCAGCTACTTGCCCATTCTTGTTCTTAAAGGACATTTTAATGATGTAAGGGTATTCACCAAACACATCAGATAAATAAATTGGCTCTCTCTTGAAGAATGAGATGTGATGACTGTGATGTGTAGATTTGTAGTTTTCTTCCTGTGTGTGACCATCGAGGCCACTACCCTCAGTTTGCAACATTTGAAATAATTTTCTTAATTGTTATTGTATACACCCTGCGGCCACTGAAATTGCTGCATGCTACTTGTATTTTTTTTTGCACAGAGAATCACATTTCAGAAAATACTTGGCAAAGAAATTATAGGTGGTTTCTATCATTTGTTTAATACCCCTTTTTATTACTTCTGAGCCTGTTCATCCCCCCCCCCGCTCTTGTGGTTCTTCTGAGATGAGCTTTAGATTTGAGAAGGGAAGACCCCTAATTCTCTGTGGCAGGAATGCAACAACAGGGTTTGCAAAACAGTTTGCTCCAAAGGACGGCAAAACTGCTGTTGGGTGTGCAAATGCCATGGCTCAAAGGCCATACAATCACAAGGCATTTCTGTCACATGAGAATAGAAATTTAAGGTAGTGCAGCTACCTGAAAGAGGCATTCCTTTATAGTTCTGGGTTGCTCAGTAAGTGCCAGTGAGATCTGTTTTAGCGTAGTTGTGCTGTTGCTTGAGCCTCCAGCACCAAGCAGTTTTACAGTGGTGGCAGCAAAAAGAGGCAAAATGTAGAGCTGCACTACTTATAGCAGAGAGCTCTGCTACTGTGTCTTGTAGGAGGGATAGAGAAGACATCTAAGCAAGCCTTGTGCAAAGCACATCAGTAACAGGCACCTTCTCACTGGATTTCAGCTCCATTATTGCTTTCCAGAAGTATTACCACAAGTCTTGCTGTGTAAACTCTGCCGCAGAAAATGACTATTAGGTGGTTTTCTTTTTAAATTTAAGGCTCACAACTAATGGCTGCTCAGCTTGGAATGATGCACAAATTCCAATTAAAGTGAGATGTGAAATGAAGCTTCTGTTGCTCTCCCACCATATTACCTTCTCTCTCCTGCAAATCTAAGTGATTTGTTGGTGTACCTCAGCCCTGTAACAGCAACCTTGTTTCTGTTTAAATTTCATTTCACACTGAACATGGTCTCTAGTGTTTATGAATGTCCTTTCAGATTATTTTCTAAAGAATTAAAATACAGTATGAAAGCAGAAGCAGTAGAGGCCTCACTTCAGGATCCTATTCAGGTAATTAATTTAGTGTAATGACGGTGAAGCTTTATATGCAATGATAAGACAAATAATAATACACATATAATATAATAATAATAAAATTTTCATGGAGTTATAACTCCATGAAAGAAAATCTGGACTAAGTTGGATCGATTACACTGTTGACAAATCTTCTAAGCAATATGCTGTAATTCTTACACACACATTTCATAATCCTTAGGTTTCTCAAGCTGCTGCTAGACGAAGAAATTGTAACTGTAGAGTGTTGACTTCATTTGGAAGAATTGGAAGCTTCCTTTCCAGCTCTCAGTGCATTTGGAAGCATTTGCAATTCATCCCAAAACATAATGACAAAAACAAATTTGGGGTTTTGGGGTTATTTTTAAATTTTTATCTTCCCAGGTGATGTCATATCTAGAATTTCTCCATGCTCACAATGGACAATGTGTCCAATGTGTCATTATTTTCATTCTTTATAAAAGGAAGCAATTTGAAAGATGTCATCCAAATGGACAGTATACAATGACAGACTATATTTACCATGAAAAATAAATCAGAATATTCAAGATGATATTGGTTAAAAAAGCATTATGTGTGGACTATTAATAAATTCACTTTTTAGGAGCAGGTGCATCTGTTTGGTGAAGACTCTATTCCTATCTGTTTTGAATACTAAATAATAGCACTAAAATAGCTGAATACTTGTACTAAATCATTTTCTATTAAACTTTACTTGTACTAAACCATTTTCTATTGAACATTGCTTATAAACCTGATGTAAAACCTGAAGAAAATGGGCAAATGTTAAAATGCAAATTTTTAAATTGAAGAAAAGTCCAGATCCATCCTTTCCTGATATATCTTATTTACTGTTAACTATCATGCCTGTGATATCAATATGAGGCTTTTTTATTATGTGTTTTGAGGTTTTAATTTTTTTAAAAAATTTACCTCATTATAAATCTAATTTTTATTTTCAGTCTGGAAAAGTTTGAAAGAAAATGGAATTTTTGCTTTTCATCCCTGCCTAATATTTAAATTAGTATTTCATAAAATTACTTCCTTTGTAAGGTTTTTCTTCCTTTTTTATTTAAAAACCTTCCACAGGAGCAGCAGTCTTGCTTCCTGGATTTTAATTGCAAGAAGCTCATTAATTCTTGTTAGTAAAAATGTAGCTTTTCATAGTGAACAACGTCCTTGAATCCTCAGAAGAGGATTATGAGGCATTTCTTTGTGCTACATATTGAGATTACAAACTACAGCCAAAGCACAGAGACTTTGTAATTACATTCACAGAGCTGACTTCTTTTAGGGCATTTTCTAGGGTCTGTAGAATCTCTGTAATTTAATACATAAAGGCACTTTGCACGGTTTTTTATTCATCTTCTGCTATCTTTAATCCATTTTTATACAATAGGTTTGTTTGTTGGGTTTTTTTAAATAAATGAAACACAGACAGCTTTATTCAGAAAAGTAAGTTGTTTACAGTTTTAATGTTAATCCAGTGAGACTTCAGATCCTTCTCTACCTTACTACTTAACCAGTGAAACAATTTGAAGTATTTACCTACCTTCATATTTTTATTGAGATGCTTACATTTTTAATGGAAGCAAAGCAGAATATTTATAAGCGAAGGAAAAAAATTGGTTCTGAAGTCCTGGTTCCTCACTGCATAAAGCAGAAGGAAAACATTCTAATAGTCCTGAGATACGAATAAACACAAAATGCTGCACCTTCAAGACTTTAAGCTCACTTTCTACACGAAAATTAGCCACAGGTGGTCAGCAGCAGAAGTCTCATAGGTGGAGGAGTTTCTTTTGAGGTCTTAGGTTCTAGCTTTTATATTTTTATATCCTGTACTGCCTAGTGTGTAACTCTGAAGTTTCTTGTAGCCTGTTAGCTGCTGCTCTCTTATGCCAGATAGACATAACAAAGCCTCTCTGAGCTTGTTGTTCAAGGACACTGAGGCTGTCCTAGGCCCAAAAGGTGTAAATTAGGGCCTCTACAGAGGTGGAGAAATTGAAGAAATTACATCATTAGCTAAAGTTTTAATTGGCGAATTTATGCTGATATGCAAATGGACCAAACCTTTAAAAGTGTAAAGAGCTCGTGACTCGTCTTCCATCTTGGGGTCCGTTTTGGATGTAGCATTTGGCTCCCCAGGGGGTACCTTCGAAGGCCTTTCGAATAAATATCCACCTTTATTCCCTTACTCCTGTCTAGTCTCTGTTTCTAGGTAGACCTCCAAGGCATCATTTTCACATATGACTGAATAATTGCTCTAAAAACCTCTACGTGTTTGTATAGGTGCCACCAACCTGTCTCCTTCTATAAGTAATTTTTTACCCGTCATTAAAGCTGAAATGAAACCAAGCATCTGGATTGCAAGACTGCAATGTCATCTGGTCGGTTTTCCAGCTTGGATGATTTAACCAAAGGAATCCAGTGATAAAATGGCAGAATCAGGAGCACTGGGCTCCAGTCATTTTGCTTCCCCAGTACAGCTGGAAGGCTGAGAGCGTTTCGGAGTTGCTGCCAAGTCTCCGTCTCAGTCAATATGCTCATTTTCATAAAGACTCTTATGCTCCTGTGCCCTGGAAAGCATTATTAAATGTCGTATTCGTGCCAAAGCCCAAATGCTAAACACCTTTACATGCACTAAGTGTATGATGAAGCATTGCTGTGCTTATTGAAGGAGATGGGAAGAGCAGCCACACTGAGTGGAATAATAAGTGTAGCAATATATCAGCATTTTTTTCTCATCTTGGCTCTCCCGCTCCCTGAACTTTGCTCTCACCAGTTTAGAGAAAGGAAGAGGTTAGCAATCCTGAATTCTGAGGAATTGCACCTGTTCAGTCTCAGTCTTATCTTGTCCAGCAACATCGCATCTACTTGTTTGGTTTCTTCCATCTCCCTACTTTCTGGGCCCCTTAGTAACTTCTATTTGCTTAGTCTTACTACCCAATGAACCATTGTTGTCTCATCCTACTGATATGCAGATGGTATCTGAACCAAAGAGAAGCAAAATAACCTATTCAATGTCATTCAGAAGGTCTGGTGTCAGAATTCAGCTGGGATTCCCAAATCTGGCCTATGATGAATGTTTGTTCTTGCCTGTTTAAGTGTAAGGGCAAAACGTGCCACTAAAGATGGAATGACTGTGTTACCATTAGCTAGATACCTGCTCAAATATTTTCCAAAACAGAAAAATTGGACTTTGCATGTTAATTAATAAAACCATTTAATGGTATCTGCACCTTTCCACGTCCTCAGCTGCCCACTACTCAAAAATATAGTTTTTGTTCCAAAAGCAAATCTATCCATCCTCAATCTTCTCCAGCACATATGTTTGTAAGCTTGTTTTTCTTGCCAATTTGATTCAGTTCCAAGGGTGCTACATTTTGCCCTGCAGCTGATGTTCACTTTAATCAGACATACTTCCTTTAATCCCTGACATCTCACCTTAAACACTGACCTCCCATGCAAAGTCAGCAAATGTCTCCTGACAGTTTGAGGATACCATATGTCCTGAATGCCCTTCATGCCATAATATCCTCAAACACATCAGAGAAGTTGAGCATTTCATGACTATCCTGGTAACATCTAAAGCAAGTTGAAATATTCTGTGCCTTCCACACACAGTTTAATGTTTACTTCAGAAAATAATTGTACCTTTTCGTTTTCTCTGCTGTCTGAGGCATTCTGTTGGTGAAGACGGGGAAAGAGAAAGATTTTCATTCTCATATAGTAACCCCATCCCCCCATAGATACACTCTGTTATTTCATGTAATGCAAGAGAGAAAGAGCTGACAGTCCAGTTACTGCATCTTTCTTTCAAATAGAGGAGGGAAGTAGCAATAAGTGACAGCAGGGCAATGCAAAGCTGGAGTCTAATATATGATAAAAGCACACCTGCACAGTTATGAGGAATTTCTGCATGACAATCCCAATGGCATATGGATACTGAAAGGGCATATATATACATATATATATACTTTATACTATATATTACTTTAGTAGGCATTACATTAGACCTCTGCCCCATGCACTCCTCTGAGCTTTAGGGGAAATTCTCCTCAGTGGTCTCGGCAGCCTCTGCTAATGTGTTTGTGCTGTGTGTCACAAGACTTTTACAAATTGTTTGTAGTTTCACACTTGGAAACCTAGTCATAAAATTAAACTTTTAGGGCTAACACCCATTAGTGTGACTAATGAGAACTTGGGCCTGGGAGAAGAGTTTGTGACTGAATGAATCAATTGGGGAGTCATTAACAGGACAAAATTAAATTGACTGAAACAGAACAACATTGGGGATGACAATTTTGCTTATAGCTGTGCAGCAATTTTTTATTGCTCAGCCAGCAGTTCCTTGCTTTCTCTAATTCCTCAAACTTTTGCTACTTTATTCACACACGCACACACACACAAACACACACACTTATATTTTATATTAACTCACTTGCAATATTTCAATTCTTTTGTCAAAAACATATATATGTCAAATGTTTAAAAAATAGAGATAATGTCTATGATACTGAATTTCAAACAGAACAGGAAGCTAATTTTGACTGTTGCAATAAATTTCTCTTACCTAAATTTAAATTCCTTCCTAATTTTTATGAGGACACTGTGAGAAAATTCAGTTCAAATGGTGGATTAAGAATATTCCACACCAAACACTCTTTTTTTTTAATCAAGTAATTGGAGGCAATTTTCCTATCAGTTATCCCTCTAAAAAACATTTTCCCAATGTTGTTATTGAATAAACACTGCTCATGCTCATGCTTTAAATTGTTCTTACCTTTTTTTGTCAACATCCTTCAGGCAGTAGAATTGACATTTTGCATTTCTACCCATTTCAAAGACAAAAAAAAACTGTGAGAGAAAAGTTGTGAGTGTACTGCACTCTCCCATATGATGCTATTGAGCCCTAATACTGCAATGCATTTAGAGTTAAAATATAGGCTGACTCTTCCAACTGTACAACCAGAAATTTAACTGTTTTTCATCCTTTGTAGAAGCAACTCATAGAAACATTAGTTATTCTTCAAAGAAAGTTGCATTTTTATTAAAATTTCTCTTCCTAATAATGTTTGCTTCCTTCCATATGAGTTAATGGTGTTTTATATTATCTTGGGTTTTTTCCTTTTTTTTTTTCCTTTTTTTTTTTTCTTGTTTTATGATTTTTTTTTGCATTGCTTATTAAATCACATGCAATTCAGGCACTTCAGAAAATTATTAATGCCCTTGAACTCCTACTGCAATAAGTGCACTTTGCAAGCAAAGTGCAGCTGATAGTGATTGATGTCATGACCATAATAATATATCATGTTGAATCAGATTTTTCAAGAAAGCAACAGATGATTAAAATTGTTATTATTTTTACAAATAAGAATGACTTTGGCAAATAAACAGAAACTGAATGCAAGGAATGCGATTATTAACAAGCTTCCATAAGTAAACTTGAGTTTGCAGTTTCAAGGACAGCTTTTCTAAGAGGCAAAGGTTGCACATACATATTTTGCCAGGATACCTTTAGTTCTGTTCTTTGAGAGAGGAGTCTCTGTCAGAGTTCACATCATTGTGAATTTTGATTTGTAAAGAGTCATGGACCTTAATGTGAGGGTAAAAAAGGACTGCAGTTAAGGTGCTGGGAATATATGTCCAAGAGGATCATCTGTGCATCTATGCAGATCATCTGTGAAAGATGTTTCAGACTGCTGCATCATTTTTAAGGAAAAATGAATTGAAGATAATTTTCCTCTTATTCCTCTCATATGCACTAGCAGGACTGCTTCAACATCAGTGAATCCTCACCTCTGTTAAGCTAGAAATTTGGCTTTGATTTCTGAATCATCAGAAGTCAAGACTTTATTTCAATTTTTTTTTCCCCAGTATAAAATCTTGCTTTAACCTATGATGTCTTACTTTGTGTTTTTTTCCAGAACGGTTCAATGTATACCTTATGCCTACACCAAATTTAGATATCTATGGGGAATGTACAATGCAGATCACACATGAAAACATCTATCTCTGGGACATCCACAATGCCAAGGTCAAGCTGGTCATGTGGCCTCTGAGCTCTTTGAGGAGATACGGACGTGACTCAACATGGTTTACATTTGAGTCTGGAAGGTAAGAGCTAAGGAGACACAAAAAAAAAAAGAATAAATAAGCAGTGGGTTTTTTTAAAGTAGTCTGATAAGTTAGATAAGCCTCTCCTTATAAAGCAAGACAAAATACATGGCCTCTCCATAGACTTCCCTTTGCTAAGTATTATTTTTCAATATATTTGGACCAGTGTTTGAAATAAACATTAATATGTCTTATATTAAAAATGAGCTTAAGCACCCTCCGACTTTTATTTAACAGTGATTGAAATGTCATTCATAAGGTTTATGAGTTTCACTGTGCTTAAACACTAGTGTGGTATAATTTGAGTACTTTTGATGTAGAAGAAATTAATTCTGGATCATGGAAAAGGCTCATCACACAAGTATGAATGGAATAACTTCCATTACAGTGGATATTACTCTTTTTGGATGTTCCTGATGACTGATTGCCACCCTAGAGTATAATTGCAAGCAGTAGTACAGAGAACATTGTGAACCCATAAAAAGGCTAGCTATTTTTTCTGCCTGCAGTTCTAATCCTCATTGCCATTTCCATCTTCAGATCAGTTTTAAATGTCCACAGAGCTCTGTTTTGCCTCTCTTTCATATCTTTTTAATTCATTTCGTACCTTGCCATTAGGTTCACTGCCTTTTCTGCATTTCTGCACAAAAATAATTCTTCATTTAACTCTCCCTCTGGTGGTGTTTCAACTTGTATTTTATCATTCTAGGCTATAGTTCTCTATGGTTTGGTTTGGGGTTTTTTATGGCTCATCATACTCCTTTATGAAGAGCCTGAATTTTCTGAAGCAATCTGTGAAAATACAGGTGTCTCTACACTCTTGGGTTAGACACACTGTCTTGTTAAAAAATCTTTATATGCCTTGTGATGTATACTTATTCAATACCATTAACAAATATTCACAAAAGTACAATTTGTGATCAGAAACAAAACCATGGATCAAATGGACCCTACTGCCTAAGGGGATAATGGCCAAAGTTCCTCTGCCATTTCTATAGCTGGGAGTTACCATTTTAGAGTAATTTGAATATCCAGACTACTGTCACTAGACCATATTGGTTCTCTGTTAGTTTTCTGTGATGAGTTCACATGAAGACATCATTGGGTTTTTTTATTTGATATTTTTTTAGTACAAATAAGCAAAGCTGACCTATGTTTCAACTTGATTTCAATGATTAAGCTGAGGGACTTATTCAAATACACCATTTTAGCATGAATTAGCATTTCAAGCCTCCTACAGTATTTTAATTCCATTTCAAGCCTCCTACAGTACTTTAATTCCTTGCTAGTATCTGAATATCATCTGCTCCTACAGTCCATGAACCATATGACCTGATGAAAAGTGGATTATTTTCCTGTGTTTTATCATTATGGGCTAGCTCTGCCTTAATCTGTCATGCTTTACTGTCTTTGATCTGATTCCTCCCTTTTTGCTTGCTTGGGAGTACTTTACCTATCTTATTTGGAAATGCATAGAGGTAAAAAAATAGGGCTAGAGAAAAGTTGGTATCTTCAACAACATCTGAAGGCTATATAGGGCAATAATAACACTCATTTTAAAATCTGTTGTCGATTTGCTTGGGGTTTTATTTTTATTTTTTAATCAACAAATCACCTTTCTCATCTTTCTGAACATGATTTTTTTGTCCCCTGATCTGCTAGTACCTTAATACAATAAATTCCTGATGCATGTTGTTTTATCAGAAGTGAAGCACTCATCCATGTTTTATGAGAATGTTATGTAGTAAAAGTGTTGGTGCTTTAATTTTTCCCTAAGGCTTGAATATTAAATGTAGGCAATTGCTTTAAAGGAAATATTTTTAAATAGGTTATTATGTTTTAGTGAGTTTTAGCAGATATCCAGTATATGTGTATGAGGTTTGCATGAACATTAGATGCTCAGTTTTATATATTTATTATACATCCTGAGTTTTGGTATTACTTTGTTTGAGAAAATAAATCCCTTTAATAAAATAAATGGACATATTCACAAAGATGTTACATAAATTGGTCAAAATTAATCTTTTTGACAAATGTATCTTTTAATAAATATATTGCTTTTCATTTAAATGGAATATGAACTTGGATGTATAAAACTGAACTGCTCACTTGTCTAATGAAATGCAATGACTACACAATTTAAAGAATGTCTAAAATATGGGAGGAATGAACTCAGATTCTTTTAATCTCCCAGATTTTTCTGTTTAGTTTTGCACTGAATTGGAGTTTGTAAATATGTGTCTTTGCACTATCTATGAAGTTAGACTTGTCCTTATTTTTTATTATTTATTGAACCAATGAAAGTAAGTATTCCTTCCTCAGTGATTTCCTTAATCTGTCTTTTTGTCATTCCAAACCCTACTGAGATATGGGTAAAGAACAGTTTTGTGTGGCTTTGTTCAATGTGGGATGGAGAGATTCTCATTACCTAAAGTACCTGATTAGGGCTAATCCCATGCAATCTCTTCACCTATCAGGGAACAGTCATTCACAACTCCATTAGGCTCTACAATAGCTTTGTGTGGATTAATACTGTTTATCTAACACAGTGAATGGATCAGAGCACATGAGGTAAGAGCCTAGCATTTACTTTTTTAAGATCTAGGCTTTCCAACCAGTCTTGGACTGGACTGGGGAGTTGTGCTGGTTTTGGCTGTGGAAGGGTTAATTTTCTTCACAGTAGCTGGTATGAGGCTGTGTTTGGAATTTGTGCTGAACACAGGGTTGATAACCCAAGGATGTTTTAGTTATTGTTGAGCAGAACTTACACAGAGTTAAGGACTTTTCTGCTCCTCACCCAACCCCACCAGCAAGGAGGCTGGGGGCGCACAAGGAGCTGGGAGGGGACACAGCCAGGACAGCTGACCCCAAATGACCAAAGGGACATTCTGTACCATATGGCATCGTGCTGGGCATATAAAGCGGGGGGAAGGAGAAGGAATAGGAGGGACATTTGGAGTGACGGCATTTGTCTTCTCAAGTCATCATTACGTGTGATTGAGCACGGTTGTCGTGGGACTGGTTGAACACCTGCCTGCCCATGGGAAGTGGTGAATTAATTCCTTGTGATATTTTGCATGTGCAAACAGCTTTTACTTTACCTATTACGCTGTCTTTCCTCACTTTTACCCTTCCAATTCTCTCCCCCATCCCAGCGGGGGAGTTAGAAAATGGCTGTGTGATACTTTGTTGCCAGCTGGGATTAAACAACAACGGGAGTTTTAATGTTTAATCATCAATGATTCACAGGATTTCCTGAATTTATGGATGTATATAATGTGTTCAGACACCTCATTCTCATTATTTTGGATATTGGATATGCTGGAGTTGCTGTGGAGTTGATTGGCATGGGTGCACTTACTTCTCTTCAAACTTTTGGAAGTGCTGCTCCATGTCCATGGGCTAAATTAGTCCTTGACTGTCTCAGATTTTAAGCCTCCGAAATGGGAAGTGTGTCGTTACAGAACTGCCCACCCTAACTGTCCAGATGAAATTGCTCTTAATTTTCATGGGATTGCATTAAGTATATGCAATTTAAGAAACATGCCAGAAAAGTAGTAAAACAGCTACAGGTGAAACGTTTCATAGTCCTGATCAGGTGTGAAGACATCCTTTTCAGTCTCCTGTCCAAGTTGCAGGATTCATTTTCCTTATGTTGTAAACCAAACAATCCATAGTAAAGGCCATAAACAATGTTTAAACTCCACTCTCTGGTAGCTGCAAAAGGCAGTTGTCCAAGCTTTCCTTTTAGCAGAACAAGCTGTCTGAGGCATCTTTTTAGGAGCATAAGAGGAGACTCCTAAGAATTCAGAATTGAGACGGAGAAAATTAAGCACATATGGACTTCTTGTTCATTTTGAAATGTTTCTTCTTTCACTTTACTGTAACTTTGTCTTTTACATTATTTTCTATGTATGGAAGCTGTCTGGTCAAGTGTATTAACTGGCCAGAAGTATAAAAAAAAAAAAAGCTGAAGTCAAGTTAAACATGGTGAGAAAATATAATGAGGGGATAGGCTGTGGAAGCTCCAGCCAAACTTTGTCAAATTCTGTGAGTTTCCAACAGACTAGAGTTTGAGGCAGAAGGTTTTTCTTGGATTTTTGAGAGCAGAAGGAGCCAAAAATCTATTACACACTCCTTTTTCTGAAATACATTTTCTTTTACTTTGTTGAGAAGGTGCTGAAATTTAAACAATTTCGAGTATTTCCAAGTTAATTCATGCTGTGCATTCAAAGAGACTCATTAAACCACACTAAAGTATTTGTTCTTTATTTGCCTTTGATTTGGATTTCTTGTTCATCTGAGAAAATTTAATGAAATATGGTATTCTCTACCACTTTTAAGATCTTGAATCTGTTTCTTTGGTTAAGAAAAATATTAAGCTCAAGCATTACACAGTGGTGACATGAGAATTTCTCAGGTTTTTTTCCCCAAGACTGATATACTCATTTTGTCTGTGGTAGATACACAGATGCTAGGGTTATCTGAAGCAGAAAGTTCACTGTTTGCTTCAGGCACTACATCTGACTGAAATGTTTCATTTGTCTGTCAGTCCTCTGTGGTGATTTTTGGTGTTAATATGAAATGTATTGGTCAATTAACCCTTAAAGTTCAGTGACAGGAAACATGCTCTTTTTTGCTTTTGTGGGGAGAGGCCCATGCACGGTGCCTTGTGAGACAGCTGTCGTGGGACTTCATACACTGTTGTACAGGTCTGTACCTCCCTGAAGAGAAGCCTGCAATTCCTGATTGCTGGTGGATTATCTAAATAGTGGATTAAGTTTATCTATCATGGGTTTACCATAGAATTATAAATCATATATTATAAATCATTCTAAATATCATTATAAATCCTAAGCTTGTGATTGAATTTGTGAGTCACTTTGGGTTGAGCAGGAGTATTAGCACTTGTGTAGCTTCAGTAAATAATTTATCATTTCACATAAATGTTAGCTCAGAGCCCTCAGTATCCCACACTTTAAATAGTTAAGTTTGCTAGGGTCTTTTCCTTCTTTTGCACCTTTGTGATATTTTCAAAAAGCCTAATTACCCATGATATAAATTTTCTGTAGTTTTATGTTTCCTCATGGCCCCTTCACTTCTTTCTCATATTCTTTCCACAAGCGGTGTGTATCGCCAAAATCTGAAAATAAAAAACTTTCTTGAAAAAGAAACATTAACCTCTTTTATGTATCCTACCTTGGCTTTTTTCTCAGTAATGACGTAGCTCTAATTTTAGGGAAAGTGGCTTTTCTTACCACAGAAAAGGTTTCATTAGTTCCTGCTATTTAGCGGTGCCCAGGTTATACTGTAATATGTTGTAATTGTAGTTCCATTCCTACTTTTTTCCATTCCAACTCTTAGTTTGCCTCTTGCCAAATTCTTGACCTGGAATAAGTTCTATGTTAGTCATCGGATTCACTTAAACCCTACTTAAAAAGGAGTTGTGTGTTCAACTCATCTGCAGGATTCTTTCTCTGGTTTTGATCATGGTACCTGATCTAAGAACCATTTTACTAGCAGAAGCTAATATAGCTCATTGTAAGTGATTTATAAAGTGCTCATTGCATTTTCTATCTGCCAAGGCTCCTCTCAGACTGCTCTAGCATTGTTAAGTCAGAGCAAGCTCCACCAAAACTCACATAGCAATGAAATTCTTCATCATATAATTGAATGTGGGAAGCAGAGAGAAGAAGGGGTTGCATTGTGTCTTCTAAAGCATTCTGCTTTTTTTAACCCTGTTTTGAAAATTCAGTCATGATATACAAACCTAGAAAAGACTTTTCCCCTAGTGACAAAGAATGCCTGAGCCATTGCACTAATTTTTATGAGAAAAACAATGACATCTTAAAAAGGACAATATATTGAGAGAATAAAATTACCTTTATTAATTTGAACAGAAAGAGATTGAGAAGTATGTCTTAGGACAGTGCAACAAGCTTCATAGATGAAGTTGTAATAATAGATGAAGTAGCATAATAGTGAATAAATTTATAAATACTAAATTGATGGCAATGAGCACATCACTAGTTCATTGATTCAGCATTGCCCACGCAGTAAATTTTCTTATGAATTTGTACTGAATGAAAGACATGCAGTTAGAAAAACAGCCACCTAAAGTTTTTCCAGTGAACACAGCAGACGTGCAGCGCAGAAGGAAAGCCATCATCTCTGAGGTGTCTGTAGAAGTGGCTTGTATTTGCAGATCACAGAGGGATCAGCGTGAGTTGTCAGCTGATCACCAGCTGTCCAATATCATTTGTTTAATTGAAATGTTGCAAAGCTTTTTAATGAAATCAATAGTTTGACTAATGTATTAGCAGACAGCATGCTAAGTTCCTCCTGATAATCCTGACATAACGTGAATTGTACCTTTCAGTTGAAGTGCCTAATTTGCTTTCTCCCTTCATAACACAGTGACCTCATAGTCAAATTAGGGCTTGTTTGAAAATGTTTTGAGACCAGCTGCCATTTAGCTTTCAGGAGGCTTTACATCCATGTGTGAGCCCAAAAGATTTGTTATTTACTTGCCATATTCTGATTGTTTCTTTTTCATACCTATGCTCTCCTGTAGGCATGCATTTTTGGATTAATATTCCTGAAGCTGAATACAGCTAACAAGGTTACTGCTGTGTAATGTATGAGTGCAGAAGAAGCAGATGAAATAATTCTTAAATTCTTAATCACATTAGGATTCATTTATTGTTTCAACTCTGCATTTTAACCTTTGAATTACACAGTCAGCAAGAGCAATAATTAATCTCATATGGCAGGTCTGGATAACTTGAGATGCCCCAGCAGCAGGTCCTTTTATCTCCAAGAGGCATAATAACCTTTAACCTCCTACCTGAAAATACAGGAGGACTGAAGTAACTCAGATTTGAAAACTAAAACAATTTAGTAAAAAAAAAAATTGATGTCAAAACTCAGGAACTTTTAAATACAAAATACTAATAGATTTTGTAATGTTCTTCACTTAATATATAGATACTATTTACAATAAAAGTGTCTATTTTAGCACTGAAATACTGTTGCATCTTTCCCCCAGCAAGGCTATTTGCATGAGCTAATTAAAAATGCTGAAACTTGACACCTAATTATCTATATAGACAGTGGAAGAGTGTTAAACACTTCACAAAGGGCAATGCAGAAGGCCACATTTTGCACAGAGAGCCATGTAGCCAGCAAGAATGCTAAGCACAAATAAATCCTTCTTTTCTCCAAAGCCTATGAATGTAGGATCATCAGTTGAGGAGGAGGTTTGAAATATCCTTTATGCTAGGGCTGTGTACTGTACAAACATAGAAGGAAGTAATCAAAATGCAAAGGCTGGAATTTGCACAACAAAAGAGCCTTGTTCATGAATATGTAGGAAACTGTGCAAACCCGTGCTTGTGCATGCACGCATGGAGCATTGCAGAAGCATAAAGTGGCATGGTTTTATACATTTGTGGGCTTCATTGGTTGTCAGGGACTCTGGTTCCACTGCTGGCATATAGGTTTATTCTAAAGGTCATTTTAGTGTTGAACAGTTGTCTCTTGTATGTCAGATGCAAAAGAAATTGCAATGGAAGTTTTATTTTTCTCTCAGGCTTGGGTCTTCATTACACTGAAATCAAGTTGAATATAGCTTGACTGTTGGTCACTAGTCTTGAACTGAGAAAGCTGCTTTAGCAGGTGGTCTTGGAAGGTTTTGCCTAAATTCTGCCTAATGCCCTCTGTTCTTTCAGGCAGTATTGATTCACTGTTCTCAGAAATAATAAACTCACTTATAAGTAGCAGCTGAAGCCACTTGGTCTGTTCAGCCTTGAGGAAACTGAGGGGAGACCTCCTTGCAGTCTTCAACATCCTCACAAGTCGAAGAGGAGGGGAAGATACTGACCTCTTCACTCTCATGACCAGTGACAGGACTCAAAAAAGTGGGATGAAACTGACTCAGGGGAGGATTAGGTTAGATATCAGGAAAAGGTTTTTCACCTTGAGGATGCTGGAACAGGCTCCCCAGGGCAATGGTCACAGCACCAAGCTTGACAGAGTTCAAGAAACATTTGGACAATGCTTTCAGGCGCATGATGTGACTCTTGGGGTGTCCTGTGCAGGATCAGGAGTTGGACTCTATGATCCTGATGGATCTCTCCCAACTCAGCATATTCTATTATTCTATAAAATGCCGATTGACATCTTTTTGTTTAGCTTTATTAAGATGTAGCTTTTCGGGCAGATGTGGGTACCCAGTAACTTCTTTGCTTCCAAAAGAGGTCAGTAGAGTGTTTTTGGCCTTTACTGTCAGTCACAGATGGATAGCAGTTCCAGAAATACTTCTCTGTCTGGTCATAGTAATAGTGTGAGAGCAGAATTTCTAGCATAGAAATTTCCATGGTGATTCTTTTTTTCAGTACCTGTATGCTAACTTTTCATTAGTATGTTGAATGTCCTTACCAACAGAGCTTTATATGTATGTAAATTATATATGTACACATTTCCCAAAATACTTATGGTATATGTGATCTCACTGCATCCAAGACTGTGTTGGAATATATGAGTAACTCTGGAGGCTACTAACTTTTTCGTCTTAATTTTAAGGTTTTTTACAATTTTTGTTTTCAAAAACCAATCAGTAATCATGAAAATAATATTTCCATCTATTGAGTAATTAATTATTAATTTCATTCATTATGTCATTGATTAGAAAATATCTGCTCTTCTGTAAAAATCTATTGATAATCAAAACCAAGACAATAATATTGAAAAAAAACCTTTGATGGAGACAACATTAGTTTGCAAACCAGACAAATTTCTTGAACTGGTGAATAACTAGGATGTTTTGGTTAAAACCTTTAAAACATGGTAAATAACTCTGATAATATATCTTCTTCACCACTTCTCAACAGCTGCACCCTTAGTGAAATCCAAGTTACTTTTTGTGAACTTTTACTACTAAGACAAATGCACACACACACAGAGAAATATTTTAATAACACGTGTAAAATAATATAAATGTTTTCTTCCCAAAATATGTATATAACTAAATATGAAGACCTGAAAGAGCTATCCAATTGACCATTCATGAGTTTTAATTTTTTAGGTAGTGCCTGAATACAAATCCATGTGCTAAATTTCAAGGGTTTTTTTCATAAAGCACTTTGCTAAGGAGAAAACAAGCCTAATAATTCAAAACCATGTCACAGCCCTTCTAGCATTACCATACGTTATACCCCCCTCAAGTCTTTTATTGCAACTAAGTGTCCTTTCACACTAATTTGAATTAACTAAAGAACTGTTAAAATATTGTCACATAGGGGAGATGGAGAGCACTTTACAGGCAGTGCCTACTCAGTGGCATTCTGGAAAAGTCAGCCTATTTGGTCCCACTGGCTCCTTTAATCTTCCACTTACTTATAAGGTACCAAAGGAAGGTTTGCCCCTTAGCCCCTGTAGAGGAAATGCTATTAGCTACTGTGTCCCTCCTAATGGTACTTCTTTGCTATCACAGTAAGTTATTACTATTATTGCACTATTAATAATCCTGTACTCTGTGGTGTGTGATTTATTTCTGCTGTGAGTGGTCATTTGTCACATATTTTCTAAAAAGCTTCCATCTTATTAGAAAGAGGGGAGGGAGAAGTAGCATCTAATGGAATCTCTCAGTCTTGGCTGCTCCAAACATCGTTTGATCTTTCTGACTCTTTGGAAGAAAATTCAGTCAATGCTATAATTCGCTGGAATCTTTCATCTACTTGATTATCCTGTCAGTGGCCAAAAAAGTCAAATATAACATTGTATTCGCATGGCTTGCTTGAACCAGTACACCTAAGCAGATTTGCACCTTTTTTTACTATTTTTTTTAATGATCTCTGTCCAACTTGAAAAATATCCCCTCTTTAAAAGGATATTTTAAATGGTCCCTGATACACTTCCTGAAAACAACATTTTGAGATGAATGAAAGGAAGGATTTTTTTTACCTGAAATGTGTGCTATTATGGCTGAAATTTCATCAGATTGATTATAAAGGTAAACAGAAATTACCAGCTCTTATTGCATTTATTGTTATGCAATACTTAAAAACTCGAAAACATTTGAAACTCTCTGACCGTAAGTATCATTTATGGTCAGGAATGGGCTTAAGGGCAGAAAATTGTATAGTCTTGTGGGTGATTCAGTGGAAGACCCTGAAGTTCTTTCAGGTGAGGGTGCCAACCCTTTATTTAATGATAGAACAGGCTGGATCATCTGTATCTCTGCTCATCTAAGAGTACTACCACTGCCACCAGAGAACAAAGAGCAACAGCAGCAATGCTAACCATCCTCTGAAGAGGACCTGGGCAGGAGTGTGCTAAAGCTGCTTTGCAACACACTAGACAGGAAGTGGACCAGCTTGCTGGGACTAAGAGAAACTCAAGAGGTTGGTGAAAACAGGAGGGAAAGTTTGTGGGGGTGGGACAACAGGATGGGCTAAGCACGTGGAATAGGAAATAGGAATTTGGTAATTAAATACAAATGGGCTGGTAAGACAGAACTTGATAGGGAGAGACTTCTAAAAAAAAACAAAAGGTAGCTGGGTTTGGAAATATGTATCATTTAAGGAGCAATATCTAATCAGAAAGTGTGGAAAATATGAGCAAAAGTAGCAGGAAGATGTTGTCCAGGATAAGTGTTTGTCATTAGCAGATGTTGACAACACAACCTCAAATAGTTCATTTATCAGGTACTTTGCCTTTTTTACAGGATACTTCTTTAAGCCCCATGAGACCAATTTCTCAGAGAGGGGGGAATAAAAATTGGTATGATTAGCTCTCAGCTTTAGAAGCACAGATGAATGGAGGACAGCCAAGAAAAAGTGTTCCATGCACGTGGAAGTAGTGTCAAATAGCTGGTAAAAAGGACCGTCAGAGAAATAAGAACAGAAATAGCAATATACAGAAATGGAAATGTATATTAGCATTCATCTGGAGACTAAGATTTTGTCTGTGATGTAAGAATACCTATAATATGAATGTTCCAGATTGACAAAATGGGGAAATACTGTAAAAAACTTTGCAAATGTTACCAAGGGTATTCAAAGTGGTTTTAATGGCATATGTGAAAGAGCCACAAACATGCTCTAGCTATTATGTGTAAGTGTCCAGGAAAGGCACAGTCACCTTTTGCTACATAAGAACCACAAACATACATTATGTTTCATTCTGCACATAAGGGATTTGTACCCCTTCTCTTTTGCCACCAATACTGCTTTCTTTTTGAGTAGCTATATATAAATTTTTGATGAAGCCGTAGGTATTGCATCTATAGTTCATGGGGTTTTTAAACCTGGCATACAGAATCATGGACAGAGGGGTTGGCACATTCCAGTGTTCTGAGCAGTTCCATGGCTGTTATAAATTTCTTATAAAAGTATTGCTAAGTCAATGTAGAACAGTAGAAGCCTAAACTCTGTACTATTGAACTAGACAAGTAAACTCTAGTGTAAAAGAAGCTTGTTAGTGGGTTTTTTTCACAGCAAAGGATGATTGCTTTTTTCATTTTGCTTTCAAACAATGCCCCAGATTCCCTGGGCAGGGAGCAGGCATGCTGTGCTTAAAAATTTTATGCATTAGACAAGATGGATTTTATACTTTTAGATTATACGATCGTAAGTTTGTTTTGCAGTCTTTGTTTTTCCCCTTTTCTGGCAGACTTGTTAAAGTGCTTTTCTTGTCAATTAATAGTATCTCAGCACTCTGCAGAGAACTGGTCTGAGGGAATATTAAATGGTGATGTGTAAACACAATGACCACAGTTCTTGCCATTCTTGCTTAAACCTTCTCAGTTTAAGCAAAATCCTCACTAAAGATAGCATAAAATGTGTCTTTAGCCAGTACAGCATCAGTATTTTCGCACAGGACTCATAGTAGATACTCAACAAAAAGAACCTAATCAGCATAACTGATTGATGTGAATCAGAGGTGGAAATGCACATTTATCAAAACAGCAGAAAATGGCCGTTGCATCCCATGACATCTTAGACAGAAGATATTATATGAGATACTATAGGAAAATAAATAGGGAGCCCAAGCATCTAACTATAAACTTCCTGCATTTTTTTTCATCCTTTTATACTTTTTTCCTCTCCTTTTTCAGTATGATCAATGTGATTATTTATGATGATTTTCTTTTGCAAGACTCCCTTCTTCTGTTTCTTTGTTTCTACACTCCTTTTATCCACTTAACACTTTTTCCTTCCCATGTACTTGTGTAATTGTAAGTGCCTTTTTTATGTAACAAAATTTTCAAAAAATATTTTGAGGGTTCTCAAGATGTTACCAAGCTGCCACTTACCCGAACACAAACTAAAGTTGATTTTAGCTATCAGGCTAATGAGAAAACCTTACGGAGAGTTCTTCCACTGCTGGAAAGGACTAGCACAAGCATGTCGTATACACAATCAAACTTGGAGTCAGAGATGCCAGGTGAATGCAGTGGGAGTTGTTTGATCCATAACAGAATTGCTGCTGTTTGCAATTGAGAGAACAGGGAAAATCTGTCTACTTCACTTCTGCCTGGCTTGTGTCAGAGAGGAAAAGTTAAAGCAAGTGGGAGTGAAGTCATGTCTCCTCACTAAATTAAATGTAGAAATTTGGTGCAAGTTCAATGAATTTTTAATGCTTACGGTGGGGGTTGTACATTTTCTGTAATTACTTTTTGATGTTTTTGCACACTCAGTTTACCACTGAAGACATTATTTGACCATGGGTGTCAGCATGCATGTCTAGCTAAAGTTCAGCCCAGAACCACTGCCTTCAGCTAAGATCTTCAATTCTTACTCAGTGGCTGCGAGATATAGCTTTGGATTTTTTAAACAATTCCCTGACATGTCTCATCCTGGGTGCTGTTGCCTATCCCTGAGGTCGCTGCTGTGGCAGGATGCTTCCAAACTGGAGTTGACAACCCACCAGTTTTGAGATTAGTGTTGATGAGTCCTTGGATGTCATTAGCATATGTTAATTACTAATTAGTATATGTACATAGCATGGTGAGTGGAC
Organism: Eulacestoma nigropectus; assembly: GCA_013397775.1. Classification (NCBI taxonomy): domain Eukaryota; kingdom Metazoa; phylum Chordata; class Aves; order Passeriformes; genus Eulacestoma; species Eulacestoma nigropectus. Next base: position 777,514 of record VZTE01005386.1, on the reverse strand, counting down.
AGCCATGTGTCCCCATCATATTTGCGTATGACTTTCTGAAAATTCCTCTGTGGCCACAATGGTCAAAGCAGTATCTCTTATACCTTGAAGGTGGACTGACACTGAGAGAAGACAGCAGTGCTTAAATCCCCACCACAATAAAATCACAATGCTCTGAAAGCTTCAGAGAAATGGCTGACTATAAAGGCTTTAGTGGCCAAAATCACTGTTGATGGTGCATTTAAATGGAGAAGGGGTGGGAGGAACACTTGAAATGCTTATTTTGAAGTAGTCAAAAAACTCAACATAGAATGCTCAGGGTGCTCCTTTCATCGTTTCTTCACGCTTTTTGTGTCCCACTTTTGAAATGAGAGAATGCAGCATTCATTTTTCATAAACTGGGAAAACTGATATTTTGGATACATGTTAAAATTATACCTGTGATTACTTCACCTTTTTTTCCTGTTTCAATGGCTCTAAACATGGTTCTGTATTAGTTCCTTCATAATTTTTACTTCTATTTTTCTGCTACTATTCATCAATCAAAAATATTAATTGCATTATTTCATTCCTGTTCAGCCCTCCAGAAATTTTCCTTTCTCTCCTTATGTGGATATACTTTGATCAAAACACAGGAAATACCTACTTTGCATGCTAGCTGTCAAAATAAAATGGCACAAACACAGCATCTGCCTGCATCAGAGAAGGCACAGTTTGTTTCCAATATTCAATCAGCATTCAATCCATAGATAAGAGGTTAATGAGGCATTATAGAAAAAATGCACTTATAGGTGATTTCAAATGTTAAATTCTTGGTATCATATTTATAGGTATGTGCAGGTGCTAAACTGGGGATTATTACAGAATTGGAAATGCAGGATCACAGAATGGATAAAGTTGGAGGCGACCGACTTTTTTTAACTTTAAGTTGGGCATGATCAGCTATTCCAAATATTGTGTGCAGGGTCACAGCTTCTAAGCATCCCAAGTTTCTCAAAGATGAAATAAAATTAACAGATATACCTATGCAAATTTGGCTGGTACTGTTCTAAAATATGTTAACTGGCAATTGTCTTCTTCTTAAAACAACAGATCTTCCTTTCTGAGCGAGGATTGAGTTAACTTCAGAATTATGTCTCGTATTCAGAATGAATGCAGACTCTAGGGAGTATCATCTGACAGGATTTCCATCCCCAACACCCTGGGCAAGGAGTAGTGCCGAAGATAACAGTACTGGAGGGCTCCAAAAGAAAAAAATAATAAGAGAGAAAATAAAGATCTTGGGTCACTAAGTTTTATTGCTTCTCTTACAGCAAGTAGTGATGTGCTGCCACAGAGCTCCTGTATTATTACACTATCATTTATTTTAACCAGTAATGGCCTTATTTGGGTTTTATATCTAACATTTTTATATTTGTCAAAGTCAACGGTATTCATGTAGATTAAATGCTGTTTTCCCTGTGTACTGCTCCTAAAGACACTGAAAGAAACTGAATAGCATTGTTATGGGATATTTGTCTTTGTTGGGGAATAATAGCTCTTAATAGGATTGCAGAAGTCCTGTAGAAATATCTGGTTTTGCATACAATCCCAGATTCCAGGACTCGGAACTTGTATCTTTCTCGTTCAAAAGTGAAATGAAAAATAATAGCCAAACCATGATGACGGAAAAGGTTTAGTCAAACAAATTTAGCTTATGGTAGTTTTTGCAAACTCTGTATCAGACCAGTGTTTTTCATTGGTGTGTTGTACAGCCAACCATAACTGCTCCTTCTGTACTAAAATGATGATAGTAAAATATGAGTTCTTGGTTTATCTTTCACAAAGCTGGTAAGAATAGATATTTGTCCAGTAGTTACATAATATTAAATAATAGTGTTAAATAGTATTTCAACATTATCAGCAAGACCTGAGCTCTTCAAATTGACAGAACTAATTATCTAACAGCATTTTCATGTTCATTGTTCTATTATGTAAACTGTCAAAAATGCAAGTGTACTGTGTATTTAAGAACAATTTGCTTTATTATCCTCTCTTTGTTTTTAATAAATGTGACTTTTTTCTTTAAAGACAATGTTACAGTGTCAAAAGTCTCCATAAAGGGGGTTGTTTTGTATATACATATGCATTAATTGCCTACACCGATTTCTTAAACAGTATAAACTAAATACTAAAGCAAGAGGGTAATTTGCATGTGCAGCTTAGAATATTTCTTACTTAGAGGTGATGAAGCACAAACAGCACACTTCAGTGGCCCCCATCAAAATGCCTAGGTCGTGTTTTATGAAAGTAGTCTGTAAAGCAGGAAGAGAAAAGAAATGTAGTTATAGTAAATTTGGATTCTACTTCTTAGACCACAGAATATTGCTTCTAGTAGTGAGAAACAATGTCTTGGGTATTGGGTGTATTTGGTTTGTGTGCCAAGGCTTTGGTAGGGGGGGAACTACAGAGGTGACTGCGAGAAGCTTCCCCCTCGTCCAACAGAGCCAGTGCCAGGCAGTTCCAAGACAGACCTGCTGCTGGCCAAGGCCAAGCCCGTCAGTGTCAGTGCTGGCCCTCTGGGACAATGCATTTAAGAAGGGGGGAAAATAACCACTGCACAACAGCAACTGCAGCCGGAGAGAGGAGTCAGAATATGTGAGATACAGCCCTGCAGATGCCAAGGTCACTGGAGAAGGAGGGGCAGGAGGAGCTCCAGGCACCTGAGCTGAGATTCCCCTGCAGTGGTGCAGACCATGGTGAGGCAGCTGTGCCCCTGCAGTCTGCGACAGTCCATGGTGGAGCAGAGATCCACCTGCAGCCCATGGAGGATCCCACACTGGAGCAGGTGGATGCCTGAAGGAGTCTGTGACCCTGTGGGAAGCCTGGACTGGAGTAGGCTCTTGACAAGGATCTGTGGCCTCATGGAGAGGGGAGCCCACATTGAAACAGGTTGGCTGGCAGGACCTGTGACCCCATTGGGGACCCACATTGGAGCACTCTGAAGGACTGAACCCTATGGAAGGTATCCATGCCAGAGCAGTTTGTGAAGGACTGCAGCCTGTGGGATGGACTTATATAGCATAAATTCATGGAGGGCTGTCTCCTGTGGGAGGGATCCCATGCTGGAGCAGGGAACAAGTGTGAGGAGTCCTCCCCCTGAGGAGGAGGGAGCGGCAGAAACAATGAATGGACAGCAGCCCCCTTTCCCCATCCACCTGCACCACTGGAGGGAAGGAGGTAGAGAATCAGGAATAAAATTAAGCCCAGGAAAGGAGTGGGTGGAAGGTATTCTTAAGATTTGGGTTTACTTCTCATTAGCCTATTCTGATTTGATTGGCAATAAATTCAAATACTCTCCCCAGGTCAAGTCTGCTTTGCCTGTGACAGTAACTGGTGACTGATCTCCCTTTCCTTATCTCAACTCAGGCACCTTTTGTTATATTTTCTCTCCCTTGTCCAGCTGAGTAGCGATAGAGCAGCTTTGGTGGACAGCTGGCTTCACACCATAGCTTAGTTTCTAGGATCTAGGAAACAGAAAGCAGAGCCTCTGCACAGCATGTTTGCTATTACATATAGACATATTTCATAACTGCACGTCACTCTCCACATTCCACCTTTTATGCATGACTTCGAGTCCGATTTTCTGCTATTTATACTGTAACCAGCACTGAGAATTATTTACTATCTTTAACTCTTCAGCACTAGCTACTTTTATTCTGATACATCAAAGTAATTAATATAAACAAGAACATTTTAATGGTAAGAGTAGAGATGGCTTGGTAGCAACCAAATAAAAGTGGTCTGAAATAAGTCCCAGATAGAATCCTCCTTCTTATCAAAACTGAACCTCAGGAGAAAAACTAAAATATACGTTTTATCACTGTATCCTATGACAGACAGGGGTAAACCCCGTGGAAATGAAATAGAGGATTATAGTGCTAGTGGACAATCATTGATGTAGTCCAGACAAAGTAACAGCCCGCTTTCTGCACTTCCATCAAACAAGAAGTGGAAAGCATCTGACATGCAGGAATGGGTTGATGTCCTTGGTATGCCCCAGTAGTCTAAATGTGCTATCACAGAGGGCATCATAGAGACAGTGGCTGTAGAGGCAGCACAGTCAATGAAAAAAAGTATCCCAAGAGTCATAATTACCACCAATACTGTACAGAAATCTGTCCTATGTCACAAAACAAAGAAAAACATCTTTTCATGAGAAAATTTTTATTTCTGGTATATTATATGACTTAAGTGGGTTTTGATTTAGGCAGAAAAAGAAATAATGTTACAATGGAAAAATACTGTTCACTCACAAAGTGAGTCCCCCTACAGCTCTCCCTATAAGAGGGAAAATTTGTAGGGTATCCCATCTCTGCTCAGAAAGACTAGCGATGTATTCATCAGACTAGCACATAAGATTTTTGTTACCATGACTGCATATAATATCTTTAAAAGACTTGCAACTCAGAATGCATTAAGATCCTCTAGGTAATATTAGAGAAGGACTGCTGGATTCCTCTGAGTGGTGGAGTTCCACCCACCTGGCAGCAAATCATCATCAATCATTTCCACTCCATCTGTGAACATTTTCCTTCTCAGAATTGCAAAATGTTTCTATAAATGGCCTTAGTAGGAAAGCTACATTGATAGCATGGATATCTCTTAGTGCATTTAGTTGAAAACACTGAGGATGACTCAAGAAGCACGAGATCTGACCTTGAACAAGTCTTCAGGGCTAAGCTCCATGATCAAGCTACTGAGCCATAGCAGAGGTGTGATAATATTCAAAGTTCCCTGTATTAACTCAGGCCAAATTCGAGGATATTCCACTCTCTATATCTCATAAGCATATTCAAGAGCAGTGTAAAGTTTCCCACCTCAGCTTAAGTGCAAAAACGTGACAAAAATTGTCATGGAGGAATGTCTATAGCTGGCAATTAGTAGATAGCATGCATAATTGCTTTTTCTTGTTGCATATTCTTGCCAGTAAATAACCATGATTAAGGGGGGCAGGCAGACGCCTCATGTATCAGAATATTTTCATGATTTGCTTCTTAGATCATAAAATCACCAGGATATTCTTTTGACACTTCAGATAAAACTCTAAAATGCTGACAGCAAGGCATGGCAGTTAACTCATTATTCCCATAGGGAATGTGTAACAGACCACACTCAGATTCTCTGTCTACTCCTTCTGGAGGTTGCACTTTGTATCATTGCTGTGCTTCACCTTGGTGATCTTCATTTCCCATTCACAGATTTTTCACTGGACTTCTTCCCTGCTTTCACCGGCCTTGTCCCAACTTTGGGTCTTTCTGACCATATCTGCTGTCAAAACTGTATACGTGAATCACTTACACTTTGTGCACATTTTCTATTGTCTTCTCTCTGCTTCACCCATGGAACTTTCCTACGTCCCATACATACTCTCTTTATGAAGTTACATTTTTTCCTTGTGGATTCCCCCCACAAAGTATCCCTTTTTGCCTGTTCTCTAGTGAGTTAGAAATTCTTATAACAACTTCCTTTTTTCTGCCTTTGTTTTTCTATCCTTTCAACATAGGAGTTGACTTACAACTTCATAGAAACATGCACAGTTTATTTTTCCGTTGTCTTGATAAGTGTTCCTAGGCATAAAGGGGGCTTTTTATCTAAATATGCTCCTGCTGCAAAGAGTTTATTTGCTTTCCTTACTTTTTTTTTTTTTTTTTTTTTCTCAGAAAAGAGCAACTTTAGCAGGAAGCAAGCTAGCATGTGTTGAAGGCTGGAATGAGCAAAGAATTTGGACCCTCAGGGAAGCTTTGCATTCATTTTATAGTGAGGTCTGCTGGTTAGCTGGCCTGTCTTTTGTGTATGCTGTGTGTATCGTCCTTGCACACAAAGAACAAACAGGATTTCTGTCAAAATGGCTTAGCTCAAGTTAAGATAACAACAAACAAGGAAAGAACAAAAGTTAGATATCCACAATAGAGATAGTGTTTGTGTGTCTCCACTGATAATCTAATTAAATTGGAAGCGAAATTGCTAGTTTCCACCACTTTTTAGAAAATCAAAGCTGTAGCAACATAAGAAATGTGTCTCAGTTCAGGGTTAGATACTGCATACCAATTAGTTTTTTTCATGACTGACAGTCACAGCTTCAAGTCTTTAAAGCGAGACTGACTTTTATTTACTACTCATCTTAGAAGTAACAGGTCTGGCCCTATATGTGGCATCTGACTACCTTCTTTGGCATACAGGAAATAAGCATTAGCTAACTAAGCACTTGTGAGGTGGATCAAGGCAGAGCTCAGAGGGTCGTGATCAGTGGAGTAGAACCCAGCTGGATGCCTGCAGTCAGTGGCATTCCCCAGGGATCAATACTGGGTCTGGCCTTATTCAGCTTGTTTACCAATGATCTGGACGAAGGGATAGAATGTACCCTCAGCAAGTTTGATGATGATACAAAACTGGGTGAGTGGCTGATACAGATGGAGGTTTTGCTGCCATTCAGTGGGACCTTGATAGGCTGGAGAGTTGGGAGGAGAGAAACCGAATGAGATTCAACAAAGGCAAGTGCAGGGTCCTGTACCTGGGGAGGAATAACCCCAAGCACCAGAACAGGTTGGGAGCTGACCTACTGGAGAGCAGCTCTGCAGACAAGGACCTGGGAGTCCTGATGGATGACAAGTTGACCATGAGCCAGCAGTGCCCTTGTGGTCAGGAGAGCCAATGGGATCCTGGGGTGCATTGGGAAGAATGTGGCCAGGAGGTCGAGGGAAGTGATCCTCCCTCTCTACTCAGCCCTAGTCAGGCCACATCTGCAGTGCTGTGTCCACGTCTGGGCGCCTCAGAACAAGAAAGACAAAGAGCTGCTGGAGAGGGTCCAGTGGATGTCACAAAGATGAGTTGGGGTCTGGAGCATTTCTCTTATGAGGAGAGACTGTGGGGGCTGCGCCTGTTTAGGCTGGAGAAGAGAAGATTGGGAGGGGATCTCACCAATACATCTAAACATCTCAGAGCTGGGCGTCAAGAGGAGGGTGCCAGACTCTTTTCAGTGGTGCCCAGTGACAGGACAAGGAGCAAATGGCCATAAACTAAAACACAAGAAGTTACATCTCAGTATGAGGAAGAACTTCTTTACATTGAGAGTGGCAGAGAACTGGAACAGGCTGCGCAGGGAGGTCATGGAATCTCACTCTCTGGAGATATTTAAATCTCACCTGGACAAGTTCCTGTGTTACCTGCTCTAGGCGACCCTGCCTTGGAAGGCGAACTTGGATTAGATGATTCCAGAGATCCCTTCCAGCTCTAAAATTTCTGTGATCCTGTGATTTTATGAACTTAATTTTTGGACGTTGAAGTGTCTGAGTAAACAGCTCCACTCTTTTAAGGACACCGTTTTCCACACACTAACTGTGGAGTGTGCAACAGCAATTACGTCCAGTTTGGTACTGGTAACTTTTAGCACTCTGGTTACGAGACATTACATATTCATGATCTGTTCTCATTTAAGAATTTAAAGTCTATTTCTATTTCAAGAACTAGAAATGCTCAAGTAAGACAGTTATTTATTACCTATTCAATATTAATAGTATAATTATTAGTAGCAATTAGTTATTAATAGTAAACATTTTTATGATATTTTTTCAGTTTCTATTTGAGGATGTTTACCTCTTTTTAGTTATTTGTATGTAATTCGATACACTTGAGTATACAAATCAACCATTACTTCTTTAATGCTAAGTTATTTGTTGATAAAAAGAAATCATTCAAATTCATTAAAAATTAAATGTAGTGTAGGTATATGAAGAGCTAAAGTTTTTCTACTTACAATTGTAAGTTATCCTTTATTTTAAAACAAGGAAATAAATTTTCTGGGCATTTCAGTTTTCAGACAACCTTCATTTTTGTGAAAATACATTTTACCCCTAACTGAAATGTGAAGCTGATGTGTCAAATTCTTGTCTTCTCATGCAGTTGCTGAATATTGCACTGTTAAACTTTTAAAATATTTCAGGACATGACAGCATGAACTTCTATTTTGAAAAAAGTACTTTTTGTAAATGGTGGTCAAGTCAACAAAGTTTCCTTTTTGGAAGGAATTCTACAAGATTAATATACAGTATTGATTCTAATCTAAAAGACTGAAGTTACATAGTGAGCAAAGGCAGTGGGAAATCATTGTATAAATTTGAGAAATGTTGAAAATAGTCTGGCAGTGGTGGTGGGAAGATAGCTTTGTCTTGAACAAAAATTCTACCTTCAATAGAAGCAGGAATTTTCACTGTTGATCTCTGAATCCGGTTTGTCCTAGACCAAAAGCTGAGCTCTCATGTTCTCTCCATTCTTTCTCCTGGCTCTTCAGCCAGATCTACTAATGGTAATGGTTGTGAAAAGCTGTTGCAGTATTTCAAGAATTTAAAAATTGCAACTGTGTGGGGCACTGTTTATCTAGTGGTGTCACTGTCTGTCCAGTTATATCATTCTGTAATAATATATGGTAAAAATGGACTTTCCTATTTCAGTCAAAACACTTCATACATTTTAATGCATTGAATCCTTAAATATCTTAAAGCATAGGTTAATGACTCCCCTGTTTTAAAGTTGAAAAACACAGAAATAGATCAGCATTTTCAAGCACCTGCAGATTGTATCTCATAAAAAAACTACAGTATACAAAATCAGTGACTTTTTTTTAACAGTGAAGGTCATACTGAGTTGGTAGGACTGCATTGCTTTACTGCGACAGCACCAGGAAAAAAGAGGAAAAAAGAGGCTCAGACCTTTGTCCTACCTTTTCTTGAAAGTGATTTTAGGGCATGTAAAAGTTATGAAAATGCTACTAAATTGGCGACTGATCAACCACATGTGCTTTGAACATAGAGAAATTTGACTTTACCCACAGTTACTTCATTTTGTCTTGTAAAAAAACAACACATTAGCAAGGCTAAACCTGAAATTGTAGCTTTATAGGCACTGTTATCTGGCATCTATAAGGACCGTAGAGAAAATAGCTTTTTGTTCTACTGACTTTGGATTATAAATAGAACAAGACAAGAAGTCTTGTTTCGGCTCATGGGCTTGTCTGTTCCTGTTGGCCAGATATGTAAAGGTCCTCTGCTTTTTTGGCAAAAGCCTTAAGCTTAGGAGAGTACCCATCTTCATCATACTTAGGAGTGCTTCTATTTTAGTCTGTTTCCTTGTGCTAGAAGGACTGAAACTAACACTAATGAGGCTACTGATCTTGGTTTTCAACTGGAATAGAATAGAATAGAATAGAATAGAATAGAATAGAATAGAATAGAATAGAATAGAATAGAAAAATAGACAATACTAGACTGGAGTAGACTAGACTAGAAGATCTAAACTCGGATTTTCACCTGAATAAAGGATGAATATTCTGAGGAGATGAACAGGAAAGCTTCCCTATGGCAAAGGGATTCATCTCCTTAGGAGACAGATTATTAGTAAGAAGTTCAAATGGAAGAAAAAAAGTTTTATGCTAAAAAGTCCTGAATGTTAATCATGCCCCATTGCCTGCTTCCTTGTTTTTATCCCTGTATGATTTTTTATCCTCTGAAACCAACAAAAAGATCATATTTTCCTTCAGTTTCTGAAACTCCATCCTTTTTTCCAGACTTTCCATTTCACGCTGTTTGAATTTTATTAAGATCTCTTTACACAAAGGCAGAGTACTGGCTATATGATGCCCTGAGGGATCTGAAGGGCTGTTGCCATAATGTCACAAAACTCTGGGGACAGTTTATTTCCACCAGAAGCTCTTTGGAGGACTGTGGCTAAGGATATAATAGATCTTAAATGTTTACAGCAGGGATCTTGATCTCCATTGGAATCTAATACAAAAGCGCTTTTTTTTAAATCTCTTAATTAGCACATCACATTAACACTGATTAAATAATGCCTATCTATATAGTGGATTGTAGTTTATTTATATTATGCAATGAAGAAAACTGGTATTATTCCAGAATTATGGATCATATTGTTAATCATATGTTCTTAAGACAATGAATTTTTTTTCAATACCTCAATTGATCATTACAAGGTGTTTTCACCAGGTATTTTCCAGAAGCACCTCTGTTTACTGCTCCCGATACTTCCTGTTCTTCCCAAACACAGACATGCATAAATTCTTTGTAGGAGGCTCACAGTAGCATGTCTCCTCCAGTGAACAGGAAAAGATTTTGCAAGTGTTAATAAGATTTTATTTTCATTGGTCAACCCTGAAATCAAAAGCAACTTCTGAACTCTCAGCAGTCCCTTATATAGCACAACAATCCTGTTCAGATGACTTTTTAAATGAAATTGTTTAGGAAGCCATATTCTAATTTGATAAAATGATAATTCTGATGAAAAAAAGTATTGTATTTTCAAAAAGCTGCAGTATAAGAGTGTATGTGTGTGTGCATGCATATAATATAGTAGGAGATATATTTAAATTATTATTTCATTAAAATAATATAGATCTCTGTTCATTTGATGGGAAATTTCTTTTTAAAATTTAATGCATGTATAATCATACAGAATCTGGGATGCAAATTCTAAAGATAATGATATTTAAAAACCCGTTTGAATGTTGAACTATTTGGGACACATTTTTCTAAAATTTTTTAAATTCTGTATGTTTTAGGCTGTCTGGGACCCTGCTGAAGATGCTGGGATATTAACAAAATTTGATTTCCTTAAAAATAATGTAAACATCCAAAACATTAAAGGAATCTGGTATTTTAAGGCAAATCAAAATCTGTCAGTTGTTGATGCATGCTATGCATCAGTAACTCAAGTCAAAAACTTTCTGTCACAGATAACCGAAAATCTTTACAGGAGGTATCAAATCAAATAAAAAGGATTTTTGAAATTCCATTTCTAAAACTGCAAGAAGTCTATAAAAGATACATAAATCAGATACTGATAATAAAATGGAACTACTAATATAAATACATTGAATTGCACCACTGTTAAATAGCATGTACATCCTCCAAGTAATGGTCACGCAGCCATCTAACATTATTTCTTACTCCAATTTCCTGTATTTCCCAGACTTTTTGTCATTGTATTTACTATTTACCACTCTTCTTCCTCAGAATAATGCCACACTGATATCACAAATACGGATAACAGCAGCTGCTCTCTCAAAAGAAGAAAGTAAATTTTATTTCTGGAGGGTTTTTTCGTTATTTAATCTTCTTTTACAACAGAAACTGTTTCTATACTCAAATAGACTGAATGGCTTTTGTAATTATCAGGATAGCTTTGGATACTGCATCACAAAAATGTACTGACAGAGGTAATAATAATTTAACTCTTTTAATGCTGTCTTTCAATCCATCTTCTTTAAAGTGATTAACCATAATAGCATTTTTAATTGGTCAGTGTTCTCTTAAAATGTCAGCTTTTCAAAGTCACAATGTACTACGTATTTCTGGCATCAATTGGTTAATATAATTAAATTTAGCTCCCACTTACTGGTCCAGACATTTGGAAAAAATGGCAGAAATAACTGGCTCTATTACCTCAAGTTTTTATTCCATGCTAAAGCTTCTTTTTTGCTATCCAGATGATGATTAAAACTGAATTTTAAAAATATGTTAATGAAGTTCTGCCCATCTCTTGGAATATGTCTCTCTCTGATGGTAAAAATAACTGCAGATATTTGGAATTTCAGAGTTTAACTACATCTCTAAAGTTGGCATTTGCTACTGTAAGGTATGCACTTTTTATAATAGTTAGATAAAAATTACACAGTACTTATTTTTTTTTCTTTCCATTCTGCTTAAATCTCCCTGCAGGATGTGTGACACAGGAGAAGGGCTGTTCACCTTTCAAACACGAGAAGGAGAAATGATATATCAGAAGGTCCATTCTGCAACACTGGCAATAGCAGAGCAACATGAAAGGTTAATGATGGAAATGGAGCAGAAGGCAAGGGTAAGGTCCTTTCACCAAAAGTATTTAAAATTATAAAAATTGGTAATAAACCAAAGTTGGTGGATCCAACTGTCACGATGGTATCAGCTGTGTGGCTAAGACAAAAAAGACTCAGATTTATGCATTTTTATGGTCAGGCACCCTCAGTGTGTGCTGTAGAATGATCTTTTGTAGGTGACTTTTTGGAATGGTGGATACCATTAGACATGAAATCCATGGTCACCTTATCTGAAATTCTGGCTCTGTTACTCAAAGATTAAACCTTTAGCTTTTGTGTTGACTACTGATGAATGAGTTTTAATTGCTCCTCATGGCCTCACAGGTGGAAAAAAACCCCAGTATAAACACTTCTGGGTGACATTTTCTGTTTCTCTTAACCCCTGAAAGAAATTGCTTTCCCTACACTGTAAGTAGCAATGCGATATGAGTTCAAAAAGAACTGTTTTAATATTTTTAGTTCAGAATTTCCGGTTTGCACAAGCTATGTTTAAGTGACTACTGTTGAAAGATTTAGAGTTCTTTTAAGACAACAAGAAAAATGTTTTCCCTGTATGCTTAGAAGTAGAGATGGTCTTTAATGATTGTTCTGGAAAGCTGACTTGCAGGCCAGGGAACCTAGTCTGCATGCTTTTCTTCTGAGATGACCATGATCGTCTGCATATCTTCTTCCCTAGACAGAGATTTTAGGTTGACTGTGGCATTTCCTTCCTTTCCTCATCCATACTGTACGCGTGTACAGTCATACAAATGTGACTTACATGCATCTATCCCTCACGCTCCACCAGTGTCAAAATATCTTTCTCACTCTCCTGAGACAAAGGCTCTTGCAAGGAGCAACCTAAGACCCCAATGTTCAACTTTTCTTAATTACTCGTCAGATAAGTCAGAGAATCGGATAACCAGAGAATGTTAAAGTATGGAACAGGACCTTAAAGATCGTCTAGTTCCAACTTCCCCCACCGTGGGCAGAGACACAATTTTCCTTATTCACTGAAAAATAGACTAGAAAAAGACTTAGATTTCCAAGTCAAAAGTCTCCTATGTTGAATGTTCCTCTCAGACTTTGCATGTCCGTTATGAGAATCTGAATTGGGAAGCTGTTAAAAAGGCCCTTTTTTGATGGTTTATGAAAAAAAGGAAGATGGATTTTTCCATAAAACTAGACAAAGTAGGAGCCGTTACATAATAGTTGAGATGCACAAACTTTGGACAGGAAATGCAGGAAGAGGAGAGTTTACAATCAAGATTAATAAGGAGCAATTTCTGGAAAGTCCGACACAAGGTAGAATAAATGGAAGTCTTTGTGCAGTAGTAGAACTGTTGGCAAAAAAACCCACTGCAATCTGCTGGGCAGAAAGTGGTTGAATAATATGAAAAAGCAGGAAAAAAGCATCATTATTTTACAATGTGTTTGCTTTTAAAGTGTCTACACCAGTAACAGAAATTAGAACGTTTCCATGCTGCCATAATAAATGCTTAGACCAGGATCATACAGGATTTTCCTTGTACAGAACCATCACTATCAGCTCTTCCACCTGTCACTCAGCAGCTTTGCTGCTTTGTCTAGCCATTTCCATTCTGCCATCAGATGACTTCCTTGAAACCACATTTATGAAGGCTGTGGCCATATGGTACGTAATATCACACTGCGAGCGAGAGCAGGCTGAGAAATAGGAGTGAGTCATCAGGCGCATCGTGTGCGATGTACTTGTCTCCTGGATGAGGCTGCGCTCTGACCTGCACGGGGAGATCAGTAGAGGCCCCCATAGGCTGCTGTGGGCTGCTTAGAAGAGGCTGAGAAGCCTGTTGATTTTACGGTTCAACTAATAAACTAATGTGAGTTTGGATTTTGAAACGCTGCTGCTCCTGACTGATGGGATGCTGAACATTGAAGGGATCATCTGTGTCATCTGCGACATCTGAGTTTTATTCATATTAGAAACAAAATCTAAAGATATCAAATAGACGAAGTATGTGTTGTATACCATTTATCAAGTATAATTGTATCTAATTCCAACAGTTTCACCAAATACCTGTATGTATGTTTTCCATAAGATCTGAAATTGAAATATAAGCAAAAAAATATCTTAAATCAGGGATTTAGAGGCCATAAATGTCTTTCAGGTCTTCCTAAAGATTGACATTTGATTTTTTTACCTATAGATCTATACTTGGGGGCTTTTGCTGTTTCCTGACCCTTTCTGTAATGAACAGCTCAAGTTTAACAGTGTTGAATTACATCTTTTATATATATATATATATATATATGAAAATGAAAGAATTTCTTAAAAGTAAAGAAAGATGAATGCTATATCCATTATTGTACAAATCAGAAAAAGAAAAGATATGCAGCAGTAATCATTACTTCTTCCTTCCAATTATTAGAAGGCATTTATTTGAAAGGATTCTTGTGAATATTTGTGTTCTGTCCTACTAAATGTTAACATATTTTAAATAATGAATACACTGAAGTTTCATTTAATTTTTACCAGATTATAATAGGTTAGAATCTAGTATAAAAAGTGAATACAGCTTATAAAACAAATTAAAGTGAACTTGTCTACCAGAGCAACCTTAATGAACTATAAAGATTATTGTTGCCTTTCATAGTAAATATACAAAGTATATCATCTTGATAATACAAAAATAGCAAAAAAAAAAAAAAAAAGAACAAAACGCACAAAAAAAAAAAAAAAACCAAAAAAAAAAAAAAAAAAGCCAGAAACAAATTCTGGTAGAAGAAAAAAAGATAAAATTAGTTACTGCCGCCAGAGACTTGTCAGATAAAGGTATTGCAGACAGCCACAGGCCACATTTATTCCATTTATGGAGGTCCCTGCACACAAAAATTCTTTTTCAGAATGCTAAACAATAAATTCATTTTTATGCTAAAAAATCTTTTGCTCAGGCCAAGTAGCACGCTGGATAACTATGTTAATAAGAGAGAGACATGAGAAGGAAACTAATTCTTCCCATTATCTTTGAAAGTGCAGGGACTGGAAGCAAAAATGTTCTGTGGCAGCTTGTACAGAACCAAATCTGCCTCTTGGCCACCTCCAGCAGGAGAAGCCCAGTCAGTTTAAGCAGGCAGTCATGTGCACATTTTCATCTTCTGCCCATTTTCCTTTCGAATTGTAACATTGGCAGAAAGACCTGAAATATGAGATCAGTCGGCACTGGCATAGGTGTGGATTCGAGCTGGTTATTGGTTTTACTGAGATCAAAACAGACTGGATTTTATTCAAAAAATTCAGTAAAGTGGACATTGATCTAATTTAGCTCAGGTGGTTTTCTTGATTGAATTTGAAAGGTTGCATTGACAGAGTGATAGTGTTTTATGCTTGATTTGTTTGGGACAATAACAAATTCTGGCCAATGCTAGTACTTAAATTGAAATTCTTTTCAGGGAAATTGTTACCTGTATATTCACTTTTTTCAGTCTTTGCTTTTTTGATGGATCACTGTAATACAGATGATAATTCTGTTTGTAATTGTTTTATGGGAGAGAGGGCAGTGTTGCAATGGTTTTTAGTGATTTTAGTTTCAAGATAACAAATTAAAAAGAACAATGACAATCTTTCTATTTACATGCTTTTATTTTGTGCTGTTGTGTTATCCACCTGAGAGTGTCAGCAACTTTCCTTTTATCACCTGAACAACCCTCTTTTTTTTTTCCTCTCTCCCTCCTCCTCTCTGCCCTCTGACCACCTGTTTGGTTGGTTTTTTTTTTCCTGTGTAGTATTTAGAAGTCTGGTTGGATTGTTAGTCTTGAATTTACTGTGCAAAAAAAAAGTGTTAGCCTCAGGAATGGTCTGTATCCCCCCCCACTGGCTGTTGCCTAATGTTGAGCATGGAAGATGCATGTTTGGGTGTCTAACAGCCAGCTCTATCACCCCTCCCCTGTCTCCAGACTGGACTGCAATCTGTTTTGACTTCCTTTCTCTTAGCTTAGGTACTTATCTGACTGAGCCGATTCAGCTTGCTAGTTTGGCCAAAAAAACCCAGAAACACCTACCTAAAAGGAGCAGGCTTCTGCAAGTTTACTGAACTGAATTGGTTTACGGAGGCAGCAGTGAACCATTAGATCTTCTTAGTTGTCCTGTGCTGAGGAGAGAAAGAAAAAGAATAATTCATCCTCCATAAATGCTTCACCTACAAGAATGCTGAGTATCCTCCTCCTTGCCATCAGGAGATGATGCTGGGTTTGGTGATCCTTTTTTAAAGAATCTCTATTCAGATGGTTTTTACACATGAACATATGAACGGTTGTTCTCAGCAGCACTTGTCTATCTAACCTCTACACCAGGATGACAGCATGGCATTAGAATTTTAATCTCTGATTTTCCTCTCTAATGCCAGCTTTGATCTTCCGCCACTCACCTTCCACTGAAAACACACTCCTGATTGTAGCTTCTGCTCTCACTGTTGTTCAAGTGTAGAAAATGGGAGGTTAAGAGCTGTAGATTTCCTGTGTTATGACTACACATATGAGGGAGGAAGTCTGAGGAAATACTTATACCTTTTTAACCCTATAAATTACTTCTTTCAAGAGTTGCCAGTAAAAACTTACTATGTAATCTCAAAAGAATAAAAATTTACAATGTGTAAAATAATAAGCCTAAATAAGATAGCACTAAAGTTGATGTTAGCCAGCTGAACTTAATCAAACATCAGTAACACTGAAGTATAAATGCAGGAATAAATGATAATGGCCTAAGTTTCATAACTTATTATTACTGGGAGTTTTCTGTAACATTTGTTTTACTTTAGACAGCAGAGCTAAAAGTCATTTTAGATTGTGATCTTTTTAACAATTCCCAGGAGATAAACACCTTTATGAAACACTGCCTCTGTATATTTCTATTCTCATTATTTACAAGTCTTGTCTTTAAAATTCAACTTAATATAAATGAAAGAGTCATCATGATAGATTTCTGTCATTAAAGAAAAGAAAAAGATAGTATCAATGGTTTATGTATTATTTCTTTAAAAGACATTATTAGGAGGGAAATAATGAATGTACCAAAGAATACAAATATCAGGCTATGAAACTGGGCTTAAGGAGAGGTTGAAGAGGAAGGTGGTTAAAAAATAAGCCTGAGAGTCATTTTACTTTTCTTATATGGAACAGAATGAGGAAGGCATTTAATAAGAGCAGTCTGAGGATAAATATAAATTACAGTATTGTCAGACCGAGTATTAATAAGAATGTAAATAGAATTAAAAATATTAATGTAAATTGTCTTAGAATAAGAAAAAAAAAACAACTGTGAGACTGGAGGGAATAACAGCATTAGTTTAATAGTGAACTTTTCATTTTTCTTTGCTCTGTAAGCAAGTCTGTACTATCTTTATCTTTATGTGTTTTGAACCTGGTCACTACCTAAATGCATGCTCATCAAACATTACAGGATCAAATATCAACAAACACATTAAATATTCTTAATTTTAATTTTAACATTGACGGTTTTCATTTGAAGTATCCTACCTTTGCCACTGCATCTTCAGAGCTTTGACAGGTTAACAATTGTTATTGATGTCTTTTTGCAATGGTGTGCCTATCGCCTCCTATTTCAAGTTGTGAAGTATGGGAATTTCAGGGAGATACTTGTGAATGCTGCTGACCAAATGAATATACAAAATATTTAGCTAAATACATTTTATATATCTTTTGAGCTTCATTTGACCACTGCAATTTACTTAGTATAACAAAGCTCTTTTATGTTGCAATTCTGCCTAAGTGTGTTTGAATTGACTCAATTCCTGAAGGAGAAAGAGGAGAAGAAAATTCTACCGTTCATCCATAGATGATCCCATGTCATGACACACTGGTCTCTCAGTATGTTTTTTTCTCTTCCCAAATTACGTATAAGCTCAAGTACTGAGATTCTGAATACATATGGTGATTCATGAACTCATGTACTTCATGCAAGTTAAAGCACAGCCTCAGATCAGTTATTCATGCATACTTAGCTCAATATTGTTTTGTATTTCCCTTCTGGATCTATGTATGGCATTGCTGTGTAATGTGTGTCTAGAAATTTTATAACCCTGTAAAAACCTGGCTGCTTTATTGCAATACAGAGCTGGTGAATTGCTTACGTGGTTTGCATGGCTGTTGTGAATCTTATTTCTGTAATAGGATAGGATAGGATAGGATAGGATAGGATAGGATAGGATAGGATAGGATAGGATAGGATAGGATAGGATAGGATATTTCTGTTGGAAAGGATCTACAAAGGTCGTATAGTCCAACTGTCTGATCACTTCAGGGCTGACCAAAAGTTAAAGCACAATTTTGAGGGCGTTGTCCAAATGCCTGTTAAACATTGACCGTCTTGAGGCATTGACTGCCTCTCTAGGAAGCCTGCTCCAGTGCTTGGCCATCCTCTCAGAAAATAAATGCTCCCTAGTGTCCAGTCTAAGCCTCCCCTGAAACAGTGGAACGCTCCAGTGGTCAGTCTGTCTGTGACTATCTGTAAATTTTGCCAAGATTAACAACACCAAGAATTTTGAGTTAGTTTTGGTTTTTTTCACATAAGTCAGAATCCGTGTACTTTTGGGTTTTAGTTTTGTAAACCCCATTCCCACAAGTCCCATAATTTTCCGTAGAGTTCTTGGTTCTTTAACTATATAATGACATTTTCTTTACTTTGATTTCTATGAAAATTTTTTTAGAATTTTGCGAGACCCTTTGTTAGCCTTTAGGCTCAGAAAACTGTGTATACTTGGATGAAGTAATCCCTAAACTTACATCACATCTGCTTCCAACATTCACCACTTCATAAAAAAGCAGGAAATTTATGGATATTCAGACTGGGTGACAGTTACTGATTTTTTCAACTGGACCTCTTTTATTTTCTGATTTTAAAGAAAATATTGTCTTGAATGTAAACTTATTTAATTTTTTCAGGGGCTATTAGTCGTATCCAAATACTGCAGCAGCATTCAAAAACTATGCAGAAGGTGCCATTCCCTTTCTAAAAGAAAATACCTCATCCCACTATGAAATTCAAACTTCCACAGCCATTAACGCCTCCCATTTATCCCTTCCTTACCAAGTCAGGACTTTTTTTACCCCTCTTCCTCTGTTTACTTCAGGGTTTCATTGTGCCCCTATATGGCACCTTGCAGGCAACAAGAGGTGTAAAGATGAGGTGTTAAGCCCAGATTCTCCAAGGAACTCCGTAGGTGGTTGGCATTCCTGGATCTTTGCTGTGTGTTTGAATGGAACCATGGAATAGGGAAAGTCTTTACTATGGCAACGAAGGGTTTGTGCAGCTGCTCCTACAAAGTGATGGGGGCGGGACAGAGCTGTTCCTCATGTCACAAACACTGCAGACAACATAAAGGTTTGTGGGATGTGTAGGTAAGTGGCGTGGGTAGGTGTGAGAGCAGAGCTGGGAAATCCTTACATAAGAGTGTGACAAATATTTTGGTAGCTGGTGATGTAATTTAAATGCTGTTTTGCCGTTTGGAAACTAAACTTGCCCTGGACTTTTGAATGTTTTCAAAGTGGTAGTAGTCATGAGGGTTTTCATTCAGAGTATGGTGGGAAAAATTCAATTCTTCCTTTGTCTGACACAGTTTTGAAATTTCTCTTATCCATAGCTATAGGGCTGGATGATCTTGAATGCAAAAAGGTACTCTAAATCTCTCCTATGGACTAAAACCCAAGTACCTTAGCACATGGATTTGCATCCTTACCTAGAAATTACTCTCATTCTCTTCTCTTTAAAAATTTCTGGAATATTTTGTATACTGTTACCATGTTCTTTTAACTTTTTTGTCTATCATGCTACCTAAGACTCAGATTGAAATCTGTCTTCCTGCTAATATAAACTATAAGCTCAACCAAAATTTGTATTAAAAGCTTCACAAAGGTGTCTCACAACTGAGATGATACAATTTTTTATCTGCATGGATCCTGCTCCATCCTATGAATCCATCCTGAAGATGCATACATGACTCCTATGAACACTGTTTTCCCTGTTGTGTCCACCTCAGCTGTATGTTTGCATGCAGCTGGGCTGCACTGTGACCATTTCTATTTAAGTCACTACGGTCTGGTTAGCTTGTTTAAATGCAACAGGGCAAAGATGTTTTCATAGTAAGGTATCCAAAGATCTAAACCCTCCCAAGAGTTCAGCATGTAAGCACTTTAAAAATCCCTATTGCCAACTATCTACATTCCTAGGCACTTTTTAAAGAGCTATTTTTTAAAAGTCAGATATCATTTATTTCAACTTTACGAAGTTGTGTTTGAATATAAGAGGATTTGAAGGTTAGTGACATGAGCAAATTTGTAATTTTTTTTCACTTTTCTTGTGCTTTGTAAAATACTGCATGTTTACAGCGCTAACAAAGTAGTTGGAGAGGCACTGTCAGGCTGAAATTCGTATTTGTTTCCAGAAATGCAGAAAATGAAGAGCCAAAGAACTTTTCCCTAAACAAAATTGATGATTTGTTTAGCAGTCTTATTTTCTAAAAGCTGTGGGTGATATAAGCTATAAATTAGGAATGGCTGCTGTAATTATGCAATGGTTGTTGCATGCCTGACTGAAGCCCAGCCCTCCCCTTAACTAACCTCAGAGAAGCATTGCATGTGAAAGGGAAGTTTTCTTTTGTGTTGTGTGACTTTAAACAAGCTTGCTTGTATAACTGTGTTGGTAGGTTCACGTCACTGAACTCTCTCAACAGAGAAGCAGGTTAGGTAGACTTTAGTATTACTAAAAAATAATCCCCAAACCACCTCACCAGGGGGCTTAATTTAGTATTAATCTCAAATCTGCTATTTTCAGAAAACTGTTTCTTATAAAATGAAGTAACTATATTCTATTATTATTAGCAAAAATAATAGCTGATGAAGTTATCCCATGCTCTCAGGAGACAGGTATTATTATAATATTAATAGTAATGAGTAAAATGAGGCCCAGAAAGATTAAGGCCAAACTCAGCTGTGTATGAATTGCCCAAGGTCATAGAGTAATCAGCTGTATACTAGGCATAGCACAAAAAAAAAAAAAAACCAAAACAAATCCTGAATCACAGTCAGTTGCGTATCCACAGAAGAATGAACTTCTGAAAAAGGTATTTTTCACATGCTTTTCATCAGTCTTTTGAATTATAGCATCATTTTGTGTCTCCTGTCAAGCAAGGCCTTCCTTTGTTGCAGTAACTCTGTTTAGGAATTCTGTATATCACTCAAGGGAATAGTTAAGGCTTTGTCTCTGATTAATAAGAAACTTCTTTATCAAGGATTTACATAGGGGCACAGTGCTTTTCAGAGAATAGGAGAATTATAAAAAGTAATAATCTGAGAAGGGATCAAAAATTCTCATAACAGCCCTAAAGTTACTTTGTAATTCCCTCCTGTGCTTTTTGTGCTTTGGCTCATCAAGTACTTGTTTGGTAGGACAAAAATTAGGTGAGTTTCACCCTATGCCTTCATTTTGCGTTTTTTCTCCGCTTCTATTCCTTCTTATAAAGATGACAAGGATTTTAACATGAAAATTATTTATAATCTCTCTGGTTATGTGTAGACTGAAGACAGTAGCTACTGAGTATCTAATAAAGCTGTATCTGACATGCAGAAACTTCCAAGTACATGCAGACTTTTAATATGCATTTATCAGAGCCTACCCAGATAGGAGTTGGTTATGTTCTTTTTTTCTTTCAGCTGTGGGTCGTTGTTCTTATGCTACTGATGTCTCATATGATGCCAGCCATGCTAAGAGTTTTTATTTATCAGCTGTGTAGGAATCTGGTTCAGGAGAATTGTTAGGCAGTGTACAGACTATAGACCCTGTACTGTTGGTTTGACGTTATTTCACTAACCACAGTAGCTGTGTTATACAAAGATGTGCAGCTACTACAGTCAGCAAAATGTCAGTTTGACTCAATGGGACAGCACATCTCATTAGCTCTCAGATTTTCAAACCCATTGAATATAGGATCAGAAATACTGGCATTGGAAGGATGGTCAGCTCACCTACTTGCCTGTTCAAAGCAGGTATGGCATCAAAACGAGATAAAGTTAGCCAGGGTCTTATCCAGTCAAGTTTTGCATACCCCCAGTGATGCAGATTATGGTGCTTATTCCAGCACTTGGCTGTTCACACTGTGAAGGATTTTGTCTTGACGTCTGTCTCAAATTTCCCTGGCCACAGCCCGTGATCTGTTGACTCTTGTCCTTTCACTGTGCATCTCTGGTAACAGCCTTCTTCACAACATATCTTTAAGAAGAGAGAGAAAAAAATGGGGTTAGACTTCTTTTAGCCTTTGCTTTCTCATGGTGAATAAACATTAGACACTTAATCCAGCATCACTGATCATATTCTGCTTCTTAGAGGTTCTCTGCCAGGTTCTCTCCAGTTTGACTTTCCTCCTGTGCTTGGGCAACTTTGTGAAAATAGCTAGACTTCCAGATGAGGTTTCTCAAATGCCAAATATTGGGGAAATATGACTTCCCCTGTTCTACTGGCCATGCTTTTGCTAATGTGGTCCAGTGTGTTGTTTGCATCCATCACCGCATACGTACACTGGTCGTTCATATTACCACCAGGACAGCTAGTTCCTTTTGGCAAAGGTTTTACCTAGCAAGTCAGTCCCCAGACTGTACTTGTGTGCAGTTGCGCTGGCCCAGTTGCAGCACTGACATCTGTCATTGCTGAACTTCATGACAGTCCTGTCAGCCTTTTCCTCTTCTTTGATGAAATCCCTCTGAATAGAAGCCCTCCTGTCTCGGTGTTTGACTACCCCCCTGTTTTGATGTAATCCCCAAATTTGCTGAGAGTCAGTTCTGTCCCACTGCCCGCATTGGTGATGAAGATGTTAAATGTAATGGCGTACTGGTCAATCTCTGCAGGAATAGGTTTTTCAAAAATGTTTCAGTTCTACAGCATTCAGCAGCAAGGAATTAATGAAGATTTTCCGTGCTATGGCAGAAGCATCCATCTCTCTGTTTTTTATGACTGTCTCAGGGTAAAAGCTGCTAGTCTCATAGCATATTCAGTCTGTCAGAATCCATTTCCATAAAGGCAGCTGCCAGGCAAGATTCATATGGATTCATATGACTGGCTGTTGAATGCCTATCTCTACAGTCTTTGTGATTCAAAATCCATTGATAAATCAGAAAAGATTCTTCTCTTCATTATTCTTAATAATTTCCTTGTAGAACATAGTGGTAAAAGTTGCAATTGCTACTACCTGAGAGATTTTGTAAAATCCTTTGTAAAATGCTGGCATTTCTGTGGTGTGTTCCCACATATTTTTTGGTGTTCACCTTTACATACATTTTGTATTACATGAAGAAAAAAAAGCAATGGAGTTACAGATTTCCATGGCAACAGGTATAATTCTATTTCCTTTGTTTTGTGAAGCTGAAACAGGCAAAGGATTGTTTCATTAAATAGCAACTATGGATTTAAAAAGGCTTGAGTTAAATGGCATGTGGTCATGTATGTACAACTTCTACTGTGCCAAGCAACTTTTGCCATCAGAAAAAAACCACCTGGTTTTTGTCAGAAAATAAAATTAGGTGAAGAAAGGTTGATAATGGTAGGATTTATTGGGCTGATGCAAGTATATGGAAAGATAAAGCAATCTATGAACACTTCTCTGTCTCCCACCTTTCCAAACTGAATTCCTGATTTGCAGCTACTTCTGCTATATTAGTAAATAGGCATCAGCAAGGAAGCAAAAATTTCACTAGCTTCTTTTATATGCAGAAATTTGAATTGCAAATCAGAGAATCATGTCTCTCACTACAAGTTGTTTCTGGGCCACAAAACCCCAAATATTTCCAAATATACATTATGTATATTTATTTAGAAGAGTATATATTACTTTTTAATGATTGATTATTCAATTTTAAAAGAACAATGTCAAGAATGCTCTGACTGTATCTATATACATGAGCATGATGTGATCCCTGTATGTAAGCACACACAGTGGAAAAGAAGAGCCCTTTATTTTTATATGCAAGCTTCTCAGTTGATTTTAAATCTGTAAAAACTCATTAAAGGCAATGGAACTACTGAAGTAAATATTTAATTAATTATGAATAAATTGCCTTAAATTAAATCAATGTGTTTATTTGTGTGTTAATATGTGCGGGCATATACCTATCTCCCCCCCCCCTAAAAAAAATACGGTATGTTTCGAAGCTAAAACTTAATAATTTACATTCATGTGCATTGCATATATATAACTAGCACCAGTATGTGTGATTAGAGATGCATTTTAAATATTTAAAAGTAACTAGTTAAAAGGAAGGAACTGTGTTCTTTTGGAAGATATTGAAGAGTTGTCTGAGAAGACTTTACTATATAATAGTAATTTTAGTATATTCTAGGTTAGCTATTTCTTGCATTTAATTGAAATGTCTTTGTATGACGTATAAAACTAACTTCTGAAAATGTCAGAAAGTAGAGGTCAGCCAGACTATGTGTGTTACTGAATACTGGAGTCATGCACTGATAAGCTTAATGAGGAATATTCATGAAAAGTTATTGATGATTATTGTTTCAAAAAGTATTCAGAAAATTGTCTTCCTGTCATTCTATTAAAGTTCATTGGTCAGCAATTTCTGTATACCGAAATGAAGAAGCTAAAAGAAATGTGATTTCCACAAATATGTGTAATTGGAAACTACTGATCTGTTTTAGACAACAGAAGAAAATCTTCTTAAAAAATCTCATGAGGTCCAAGTCATTTGCTTTATCAGAAATAATGTAAGTCAAATAACTGTGCAGTGAACAGTGAATACAGATTGTAGCATTTTTTAGAAATCCAATTTTTCAGCCCCAAACTTATTCAAGTGGGGCTCTCCCAAATGGGGATAGTCTATGTTCATCCATATTCACCTTTTTTGCCACATGCTAGAGAGAGGTCTTCAAGTCTGTTCTCCACCGAAAGACATTTTTCATACCATGGTTTCTACTACACCAGTTCTAAAGCAAACTTCTATGAAGTCAGAAAGGCTCTCCTTATGGTACTCTCAAGTAAAACACTGAGGCCTCAAGTGTCCCAAATACCTCTTTAGGATTTGTCATATCTTTTGGCAAGTAATTCCATGAAAAAAATCTCATACTTTGAAGACTTTGCCAGAGCATTTCAGGTTGACGTCAGATTCTAGTAGCCTCATAACAGAGAGGACTACTCAGCAGAGCAAAGAGAGTGAAAGACAGAGGAAGGAGGACAAGACTTTGTATGTCAGCACAGATGTTTGTCTGAAAGCCTCACTGTTTTTAGCTTTGGCTTGACAAAGTTCATGGCAGAACCCCTTCTGGAACACTGTAACTCTCAGGCTGAATTCCCCAGAAAACACATGCTTGGAATAAAGAATACAAGTCTTTGTTGGTGGTCTCCTTCTTTGATCTCTCTCACTGACGCATTTCAGTTCATTCTCTTCCACCTCAACTTACTTATCCTTACACTGTTCAGGAGAAAAGTCTGGGACTCTCCCTATTCAGTAAAACCTTCTCTATAATTTTGGAGATGACAATCATATACTGGTTGAGAATGAAAGGGACCTCTTGTCCAACCCCCCTGGCTCAAGCAGTGCCATCAAAGCTGGTTGTCCAGGACCGTGTCCAGATGGCTTTTGAATATCTACAAGGTGAGAGACTTCACAACCTTCCTGGGCAATCTGTGCCAGTGCTTATTCAGCCTCACAGTAAAAGTGTTTCCTGACGTACAGAGGGAAACTCCCGTGTTTCAGTTTGTGCACATCGCCTCTGGTCCTTTCACTGGGCACCACTGTAAAGAGCCTGGTTCTGTCTTCTTTTCGCTCTCCCCTCAGGCATTTACAGACATTGATAGGATGAAGCCTTCCCTTTTCCAGGCTGAACAACCCCAGCTCTCTCAGCCTGTCTTCATAGGAGAGGTGCTCCTGCCCACTGATCATCTTCATGGGCCCCTCTGGACCTGTTCTAACAGGTCTCTTGTCTTTCTTGTGCTGTGGCCCTCAGAGCTGGATGCAGCGCTCCACATGGGGTCTCACAAGGGCAGAATAGAGAGGGAGAATCACTTCCTTTGACCTGCTGGCTTAGGTGTGGTTGGCATTCTGAGCGGCAAGCGTACACAACTGGCTCCTGTTTCATGGCAACAGAAAGGACAATCAATATCTGCAAATAATTTCTGTGCGATACTGGATTCTCTATCATATAGATATATATACATACATGTATTTCTGGAAGAAATTAGCACAGTTGTGTCTGTTTCCACTAAGACCTGCTGTATAGTCAGGCTTGAAATAGTCTCAGCTCTGTCCATGCTGGCATCATTATCTCCCATGTTATTAATGAATGGTTTTATGAAATGAAAAATGGATAAAGTATTTGCTTACGTATAAAAAAAGGGCCCAAACCTTTGAAAGACGTAAGAATCTGAGCTTCTACCTTCACACTAATTATTATGGTTTCCAGGAAACTTCTTTCACAAAATGGAACAAACCCACAATTTTGTGATAGAATATGGGTGAAGACACACACCTTACTGACAATCAACAAATATAATCCCAATGTGCTGTAAAATCCATCTGATTTTCCTCCCAATGTTAATCCCTTCTGTAATACAACATAGATCTATTATGAGCTTCTCTTAGAGGAAAGAAGAAAAAATAAAAGGAAAAACCCAACACACTTCCTCCAGAAAAGGAGCAATGTGTCCCAGTTCTCTCTTTACTTTTTTTTTTTTTGTCCATAATTGATTAAGTAACTCTCCAAAAGGTAATAGCAAGGTTTGAATTGCTACTGAAAACTTAAATGCTAGAAATATATTATCAAGGCTGAAATTACTGAAATTACTTTTACAGATAGCTTTTCTATAAGTTTTTTCAGAAGACTTATGAGGTCATATATTTGTGGGGGTCTTGCCAATATTATGTATTCTGTCAGGAACAGCAAGCTGGATAAAAATGTAAAAATAAATATAAAGCAGTGCATGGCAAATAAATAGTATGCTGATACCTATAAATGTTTATATTAATAGCAGACACCTTTAAGTAATGAATGCAGTCCAAGTAACATATAGCTATGTTCTAAGCAAGCTAAGTGATCGTGAACAAAGGGCTATAGAGAAATCATAACAAAGAATATTAGTAACACATCACCAAAGGAAAGAATTTTCTCACTGGAATTTCATAGGACTATACCCTGCATCCAGTTTTATTAAATATTTTCAAAGAAGGATCAAGGCTCAGTCTAGTTATTATACTTCCAGATCTTAGGTTTATAACACAGTGTGGAAGTGGATCAATGAAGAGACAGAATTCAAAATGACAAATTGGAAAATTGTTTGGAGCAGGAAAATTGATTTCAACAGAAACATAGGCAAAACTGCTTAAGAAAACAGTCTGCTTTACAGTTCTGGATGAGAACTGGTTTTTGTAAAATAGATCTATGTGTCATAGTATACAGGTTGAGCATGGGACAACAGTTGCTGCTTTTGCAAAAAAGACAAACATGATACCCTTTTCTTGGTCATGATGAGAAAATGAGAAAACTCATTTTAAAAAACCCAAAAACTTTTCTCCTGCTTTTTCTCTAACTCAGGGTATATCTGAGCTGATGCTGCCTACTAGATTGTGTGATTCTTAGCTCTAGTAATTTTTTACTGTGGATACAAGTGAAATGAGTCTGTGTCAGATAACTGACACTTGAGAGGTGAAGCCCTCTTTCTTTTCAAGGCATAGCACAGAAAATAACCTTCTTTAGAGTCAGAAAGAAAAAAAAATCTAAATAATAGTATTTGATTCATATTTCTAGACTACAGCTCTTGTTAGTCTTCTGTGACCTAGTTCTCTTGCTCTTTGTTTAAAGACACTAATGAGAATTTGAAATAAGACAGAGGGTTTTATCCATAATAAACTAACCTATTTTCAGAGCATATCTGTAAAAAGCCAACTGTCCTTATTATAGACTAAAAAAAACTGGAATGAACTATAAATTGTTCGGTTTGTCTCCTCAAGCCAAATGTATTTTCTGTCACCTTCAGTGTTTTGACTTTTTAATGAAAAAAAAGAGAAAATAATATGCTAAAAAGATCAAAGCTCAGAACCCTAATACAGTTAACAGGCTCCATTCCTGGAATTGTATTCATTATTGATATCAGAGTAACAAATCTATTGAAGTCAATGGAGATGGCCCATGGGAATGAAAAGAAAATTTAGTCCTTAAGCCTTTCATGGAAGAACAATAATGAAAAATATGGGAAACTTCTTACAGTGACACATTAATAGACTTTTTTTTTTAAATTTCTATTTTAATCAAATAGACCTGTAAGAATAATAAAATTGTCACTATCAAAGCAAAGACTTCATATGACTCAATATTTTGGATATTTTGGCTTTGGATATTGGATTTGGATACAGGAAAGAAATGTAATGTTCACTGTGTGAAAGGTATTTTATCAGATTCTGGAGGAAATGGATGAAGCATAAGTACTAGGTGTTTCATGTCAGATAACAAAAATGCTTCCGTGATGTTTGGGTTTTTTATATTACCACCACAAAATTCCCTGAGTTAATGTGGTTTTGATGTATGCACTTTTCACCTAAGTTCTGATTCCGTTCTCATTTTCTCCCTCATAAACTGGGGAAAAAAGTCTAGATTAGGTTTTTTTATTTCCTGAAGTCTCATCAGATTTGGGAAATATTTGTAGCCAACTCATTTTAGATGCATGTTTAATTTGGTGTACTGCTTTTCTTTCCTCTGTTAAGACCGATACATAGATGCAACACAGCAAAACAACCCTCAGTGAAATCAGAGAATGCTTTGGGTTGAAAGGGACTTTAATGGCCATCTAGTCCAACCCCCTGCAATGAGAAGGGACATCTTCAACTAGACCAGGTTGCTCAGAGCCCAGTCCAACCTGACCTTGGATGTGTCCAGGGATGAGGCATCCACCACTTCTTTGGGCAACCAATGCCAGTGTTTTACCACCTCCATCATAAAAAATTCCTTCCTAATGTCCAATTTAAATTTACCCTCTTTTAATTTAAAACCCTTATTTCTTGTCCTGTTACAACAGGCCCTGCTAAAAAGTCTGCCCCATCTTTCTTATAAGCCCCCGTAAAGTACCGAAAGGTCGCAATAAGGTCTCCCTGAAACTTTTCCCTGAACTTCTCCAGTCTGAACCCCAGTTCTCTCAGTTTGTCCTCATAGGAGAGGTGTTCCAGCTCTCTGATTATTTTTGTGTCCCACCTCTGGATCTGCTCCAGCAAATTCCTGCCTTTATACTGAGGACCCCAGAGCTGGATGCAGTACTCCAGGTGGGATCTCACCAGGGCAGAGCAGAGGAGCAGAATCATCTCAAATTCATTCCCAGATAGAAACGTTTATTTCTCCTGTGTGTCTGTGCTACCTTTGCTGTTATGGGCCTTTTCTGTACAGTTGATGCTAATGCATCTGAGCCTGTTTTGCCAGCTCCTGAGAAAAATGTGTCAGCATTGGAAACAACAGCTGAATATTGGCCTGTTATGTAAGAAGAGATGCAGACTCAGAGATGTTATTTTAATTTTCTACATGGTAAACATGCTTGATGAGATCAGTGAAATAATTTTTAAATATATTTTTAAATACGTTTTCAACTGTTACATTTCTGTTGAATTAAGGACAGTAATAAATCTGTGCAGGCTGGTCCACCTGCTTTGAGAAAAGAAGAAAATTTAAAGGTTATTTACTTATAATGAAAAGTTCTCTGTTTGCGTTAGCTGCTTCAAAAAAATGTAGAGGAGAAGCCAGTGTTTTTTTAATGAGGCATAGTAAAAAGATAAAAAGGAAGGGTACCTAGGACAAAGTCTCTAACTTATGAGTGTGATCTCTTTCCCTGGTCTGGAACACCAGAGGTCTTGAACCTGAGCGTCTAATTTTTTAACAGTTAAACAGTTATGTAGATCTTCCCTGATTTACAAGTTGTTTGTTTCTTTTGTTTTTCTATATTAACATTGTTAACTACCAGAATTTCATTTACAGTTGGGGAAAAGGGATTCTGAAAGAGTAGATCTCTGTACTTTAAATACTAGTTTAATCCGTAATTTTTAATATAACAAAGAGCTATCTAATAGTATATGAACAATTGATTATGTGGATGTTTTTATTTCTGTTTTCTTCACCTTGGTTTCAAGTTTTTTATCTCAAACACCCACAGTGTAGCATATAAGATGTTCTCCAGAGAAAATAGGTTTCTGTCAATATATTATTCAATTTTCTTTGAATGCGGGAATATTTTTACAAACAGCAGTTTGTAGAAGTAAGCATTCTGTCATTGTCAATTACATTTGATCAACAATGTGATTTTTATATGGATAAAAAAAGATTAAAAGAAAAATTAT
The DNA here is from genome assembly GCA_013397775.1 of Eulacestoma nigropectus. Classification (NCBI taxonomy): domain Eukaryota; kingdom Metazoa; phylum Chordata; class Aves; order Passeriformes; genus Eulacestoma; species Eulacestoma nigropectus. Next base: position 747,288 of record VZTE01005386.1, on the reverse strand, counting down.
AGCTGATGGTAGTCTACTATTCAGTAGGAATAACTTCATGGACAAATTAATGTTATCATCCTTTATATGATAGACAAGGTAATAAGGGCTTCAAATCCATAGGTTTACATTTCTATTTTAAAGTCCCAAATTAAAAACAAAATTGATATTTATTTTAAAGTATTTCTTTTCTGAGTTGATAAGATATGGATGCTGAAAAGTTAGAAGCAGAGAAATTCTTCAGCTTTTTCTCAGTGTTCTGTGAGAGCATTGCTTTCTCACGCAGGCTAGACGAAAACAGTGAAGACGGTTTTGTAAACTAATTCTTTATCTTTGCACCTGGAGTTTGCTGTGAAATGCTGTTATGGTACACTGAAGAAAATATTTTGAAATAGGTGTTGTACAGCCTCTACCAATCATTCCAGGAGGTGGTTGATTAAGGGACCAATAGTACCATGCTACTCTTGCGAACCAAGTTATATAAACTGATTTATAATTAATTAAATATTTCCCTTTTTCCTAAATTTTATCGTGTCATTCTTTGCCGCTCTCGGTATGGACAGTGACAATAAGATAATAAACTAGAAAATGCTTTTTTTTTTCTCTGTGGAGTCCCCAAAGAAATATGGTTCATCTGGTCCTATTGCAGTTAGCATATGGTGATAATTCTTACCCAAAAGGTGATATCAGACGTTGTTCTTTAATTACAGAATCTGAGGAAACAAAGTATTGTGAATGCTTGCAGTGCAGTCTTCTGCACCTTATTTTATAATGAGAACAGATTGTTTTTGTTCTTCTAAATCTCTAATGTGTGCAAATAAAGTTCTTCTGCATCAGTATTGGTCAGATCAGGCAGGAACTAATCACCTCAGATCAGGAATAATTATATGTTTAACCACTTCAATTCAGTCCATGGATTTAGCTTTGAGATAATAAACTGCAGTCAAAGTGGTTCTATTTACTGGAATAATTTTTTTCAGAATGCATACTAAGAAAATGTTTTGCCTTTAATTTCCCTTTTAGGTGAATAAATTATTAATAAATCATCAGTAAACTGAAGTTAGATGATTTTATGTAATTTTCTTCCTCAACAAAGTTACCCTTGCTATACAAAAATGGTAAAATAATTTAGAGGGTTTGTTACTGTCCTGATCTCTACAATAATGGAAATTCTGTGTGTGAATAAACTTTAAACCCCCAAGTCCCCCTAAAAATGTAATTCTTGTGATAATGCTTTCAAACTTTTTTTTTAATGGACTAAATGCTTCTGCAAGCTATCAAATATTCTGCATCAAATAGCTTCTAGTGATGATCTGTACCACTGACAAATGGAATGTAAAACTTGGCTATGAATGAACAGAAAAGACATTAGCTGTAGACAGGGAGTTATTTTGATGACACTTCTCAAGAAAACAGCAACAAAAGTAATTACAGCAGATTGATCTGAAGCAAAATATATTCCATGCATCAGTTTGTGTTAATACCCAAAATTTAAATAATTTTAGATCTTTGGGTGGATACTGTCTCTAATTTTTTTTTTTTCTGTTGGGGAGAGAAGTTTAAATTACAGAATGATATTAGCTTGTACAGTTAAAAAGGGGGATTTTTTTTAATTTGGCATTATGATTCTGAATGAGGAATCCTTAGGAGCTAATGGTTAAACCTGCACTAAATGATCCAGACCTTGAATACCTTCTGCTCTGTAACTGAACTCTCTGAAAGTGAGTTCCTAGGCACACCCTCTCAGACTACCATCCTGGTGCCACCCCTTAAACTAAGAGGTTTTTCATTCTAAATCTTCAGACATAATTGATCCTTCAGTATTGATCCTTTCAGACATCCTCTGAAAAAATTACGCTCGCAATGTTAGGGTGATTTGTTAGATCCCAAAAATTGTTGATCACATTTTATATTCTCTAAAGCCAGAGATCCAAAAAAATTTGCAGGTGCATTCTCTTTTCTTCCAGACACAGGAAGCATAACCGGACTATCCAGAGAGGTTGCCAGAATGCACAATCCTTCATCTTTCTTTTTTCTCTGTAGTGTTGTCTTTCACTCACAGCAATAGTTTGTTGGAGACAGAGATGTCTTTAATAAAGTTGACATTCCTCCTGTCAGGTTTCTGTGCTGTAGCTCAGAAACACAGGGACACTTACCATGCAATTCACTATTTCAGTCGCATGAAATCCCCCAGACCAGGAAAATCTGCTCTTGAAGTTGAAGCCTGCTACTGGTGATGAGATGCCTTCCCTTCAAAGGAGGATTAGGAGATTAATGACTCTCCATTGCTAATTCTCTGCTGGTCGTCTCAGATTCTCTCTTAGAATCTTTCTGGGTATTCAATCCAATATGCAGCCTAAATGACCAAAAGGAAATGTGATTGCAGAGGGGTTTAAGAATTCAGGCATATGCTAATCCATCATTATCGTAAAGTTAAAGAAGAATATAACAAAACCCTGGCAGCAAGAAGAATATCTGCAGATAAATAGGGACATATTCTGATGTCCTAATATTAACCTCTGCTAATGAACCTATATACCCAGATACACTTTTGCAGCTTTTTCCTGAGCATTCACAGTGCTGATGCTTGTAACACAGTTTAAATGATAGTGTAAAACCTGTGGTAATTCAGAAAATGGTATGTTCATGACAACATAGGTTCAATTTACAATTTTGAGATTATTTGTCAAGTATGCTTATGTGTGACCTTCCCTTTGTGTTTGCTTTGGCTTTTAGCTCCAGACCAGTCTGTCTGAACCAATGACTTTATCCAAGTCGATCTCACTTCCTCGTAGTGCATATTGGCATCACATCACCCGGCAGAACAGCGTTGGAGAAATCTACAGTTTACAAGGCAAGTTGCTTATAATGCCATATCCATTAGCTTCTTTCCATTTCACCAGAATTCATGCAAATTGCTTTTTATTTGCACTGGTTATTTTCTCTCCATTTCATTTCATCAATTGTCAGGAACCTCAGCAGGATTCCCAAATTTACATAAAACAGGTTTCTTTTAGTCATTTTGTAAACTAATGGTGAAAATTATTTCCAGAATCACCACATAAAGCTGGATAGACAATTTGGCTCAATGTAGCTTCTCAGTAGCTAATGAATGTCAGGTTGTTTTAGTGTTTTCACCAATAAGATGGGGCAACTGTTTGGGCAACCTCAGGGTGCCTAATTAAATCTACGTAAAGTGACTATATGAGTTGCAAGATTGAAACAAAGTAATTCTAGGAAGAAGAGCTATTCTTGGTAAATTTGCTTGGCAAATCATATATATGAACTGTTGACTCAACTAACGTAGAGGCCTTCAACAAATCATCTTCTTCTGTCTATGGTTTTCTTTCATATGTTTAGATTTGCTTAAGCCTTTAAATGCTATAATTAGCATAACTTGATGATGATGATCATCAAGTTATGATGATTCACTGCTCTTAAGCTGAAATTGATTTGTGTCTTTTAGGAAACTGAAATTATTGATTCATTTAAAATGTAGACCTTTTAAAAATAGCCTTTCGTAAACATATAGCTTTATATTATTTCCAGTGGCCTTAAGGATTTTGTTTTACTTCTCTCTTAATAATCTGTTTGCATAAACAATTTACATTTAGATAGGAGGTTAGAAACTGCTCACAAACAAGAGTACCCAATGCAAGGAAACAGTACATGTTTGCATGAAAATAAGTGAAATGAGGTATATAGATGAAGGATATGAAATGTTTTGTTTTGTAAATTATCACATAAATTAAAACCAGCATGTGAACTGTGCATTCAGTGGGTGAGTCATTAACGGGTAGAGCATTTGTTTGTCATCCGTCTCCATACAGCAAAGTTAATTTTTAATCATGGTTATAGTCTTACATTTTAATACCAGTAATGGAAAAAAGAAAATAATCTTCCAGAAGCTGTTTGTGAAAAAAAAATTGTACTTGTGCATCACCTTACAAATATTCATCATATCACTGATGATCACTTTCATGGACACAAAAAGAATGCAAGAAAACGTTTATTTGTAGAGATGTTAGATTTCTTCTTCTTGTGTTGTTGATGTGTCTTTTCTTCATCAGCAAGAGAGTAAATGTGTAATATTCACTCTTTACAATCTTTTCTTCCTTATAAATGGCCTTCAAAATAAAGGAAAGCAAAAATTTATATATAAAGTAATATTTAAAGTATCTGTATCATCTAGCTGTGCAGGATTCAACATATTGGAAGTGTATTATTAAAAATGCAAGAATTTTACTTTCTGGAAGTATGCAGATTTTATTCATGTTTCCACTGAAACGTGGGACTAATAAATATTTCAGAACCTAAGATTTTCATTTCTCCTACATGTACTATGATGACTGAAGCTTGAGAAAGTGTAGTTGATTTCAGGAGAGACTAATTCAGGCTTACCAGTGGGTTAGGAAATGCATCCAGAAGACTCTGGTTGCAAAACTTTTCCATGCGAGAACACCATTCGTTATCTGTAATGAAAATCTCTTTGAACCTTCTGATGCAATTACTAATTAAAGCAATGAATTTGTACAGAAAGTGAGGCGAGTGCAAAGTACACCTTTTCCTCCTAATACCTTGTCATACCGATAGCCTTTTCAGCGCAGGGTTGTCAAAGCATCAGCCCACAGAAGCTTCATGGATGTGGGTGGAAGGTGGGTAGCAAGGAAGCAGATTGCAAGCACCACTTCAACCCTCACCTTAGTAGAGCAGCCAGCTGAGAGGAGCTGCTGCAGAGGGAAGAATCACTTTCTGCGGCTGTAATCTCTCAGCTTCAAAAGGTGTATTACACCTTCAGAGAAGAGATGTTTTCTTTAGAGGACGATCCATCAAACTACACTTCGTGGGTATTTATGACAAAGCTTTGTACATTCAAGAAACAAATTTGAAAATTCCCCACATACTCCTAAATATCTCTTAAACTCTGAAGTGAAATAACTGGAGTGGTGTCTACCTATATCCAGGTGACAATCAATATCAGTGAAGTAGTAGCCGAGCTCACTGCTAAGTACAAGTGTTTCCACGGTGGCGATTATTTCAAACTTGCAGTCTGAAGTGACTAGAATTTAATTAATAACAGCTGGTGATGTATAAGGAGAAATGAATATGTGCTCATACTACCTTAGATAAATTGGCTCTTTGGGAGTTATTTAGCAGTCAAATTTAACTTAATTAGTAGTGTGTGTTGATCTGATAATGAATATGCTATGGAGTAAGAAGGTAGGGGGTTTTGTGATTTTTGGTTTTTTAAAAACTATTTTTCAGAGGAAAAAAGGCACTTCATTGAATGGGTGTTGGGTCTATCACGCTCCATTAGCCCATGAAAATACTTACACGTAAAGACCTGTAGAGATTAATACATAGAATAATAGAGCTAAAGGAACACAGGTTGCACAAAATATCTTAAAATGAGACGGGTTAGTTTCAATTGATAATCCAAATATTGCCTTTAAGTGCAGTTCAGAAATTAAATAGTGTCCTTAAATATTTTTTATCAAAAAGTAATTTAACTAACGGAGGAAAAGGAGAAAAAGAGCTCTACACCATTTTTGTGCATACATGAGTATGACATAAATGAATTGTGCATTTTCATAAATAATCGACAGCTCTAAAAAAAATTTGAGCCCAACAGAAGATAAACATTCATTAATATGTTATGCTTCCCTATATATCAAGATCTACAAAATGATAAAAATGAGAAGCCAAGAGTAACCTTATTAACTGAAATCATGATTAAGAAGGAAAAAGTGTAAGATCCATATAAGAGCCAAAAAACCACCCGGTATGTTTCCTTATAATTCAGTGTTTATTGTTTATACCTACCATAAAATTTAGCACCATTACACAAGATATTAAAAATTGACAAACAAAACGTGTTTTTATACAACAAAAGATATTAAAGAGAATTAGTCTTTTTTGGTTTGGGGTGGTTTTTTTTGGTTTTTTGGTTTTTTTTGCTTTTGCATTTAAGACTTTAAATTTGCTTAAAATAAAAAAAATAGGATTGCAGACTGAATTTTCAGCTATCTGATGAACTCTAGTTCTTGCCCTTTAGAGTTAGGATGATAGAAATGTTAAACACAGTCAGTTTGTATATTTTTATATAAATGAGGCCAAATAAAATTTTGGTATTGAAACATGCATTAGCTTTTTGTATTGCAGTTATTGCAATCCCTGAGGAAATTATGTTCAGAAAATCTAATTACAGCCTGGCCTTTCTCCAAGAAATTCAAAATTAAGAAACGCTTTCAGTCACTCCTATTGTGTTTGATCTGGTTTGTCCTCATTCTTTGGACTTTGGTTTTGCTGTCCATACTCAAAATAATGAACACCTACCCACGAACTCAATGCTATTCATTCTATGAGAGTACTCGTGTGAAGGAGCATATATTTGTATAAGAATTACACCAGTAACATCTTACATATTTCTTCCAAAAAGAGAACACTAAAGGGTTTTTTTCCACAGTATGGCTTATCACAATTTGTTTATAATGAATTTTATTTGCTCTATCACAAATTATTACCACATTTTGTCCTAAATCCATATCAAAGTAATTAAATTACATGGAAAAATACTAAGAAGCCTGCTAAGAGTCATATTTTTAAACTTAGTGAGGAATTTTGAGAAATAAAACTATCACCTTTGAGGAGATACGACTTCAACTTTTAAGCACATGCCAGAACTGTAACTAGACAGAAATAAAAAATGGTTCCAATGAAGTCTGTTTTTCTGTTGATATACAATTATCTTTTGTATTTCACAATAAAGATGCAAGAAACATAAGTCTACATAACCAAAATGGAGGGAAGCTGTGGTTCCTCTGTGGCCTTGGTAAGCAAGCCTGCATTGCACATTGTCTTTTGGTGTTGTTAGGTGACAACACACCATTCTTCTTTTTTTTTTTTTTTTTTTAAATATGTTTCAATCAGGATAACATAGTGTTAATCTGGTCAGCTAAAAGGTGTTGTGCATAAAAGGGAGACAAAGCCACATACAAAACATTTTGCCCACCTACATAGTTTTCGAGCCTTTTCAAAGTAGAAACTCTGATATACCACTAAAAATAATCAGAGAATATTCAAGTTGCTAAATATTTAGAGGGGTTTGAATCATCCTGTTCAACCCTCCTTAAGCTAATCCTGCAGGAAATTCTGATGTAGGCTTCTGCAGTTTTCTGCAAATTAAAGTATGTAAAATGAATGGGAGAGCATTCGTCATTTTGGCATTTCCATTGTTTGTTCATATGCCCAGCAATAGAGTACAGAATCCATTTCCCCATCTAATCTTGGTGCCTGAACAATGTGAATAACATAAAATGTTAGAATATATCTGTTATATAAACCTGATCGCTCAGTAATTTTTCACTAAGTGTCTACCAGCGGCTAAAGCTGAAATGCCTTATAGCCTTCCACATTCCCATTTCCTTTGCTCAATCTAATCAGGACCTTCACATTAGTAAATGAAGCCTATAAAATTTGAGATATGAATAAAGGACACCTGAAACAAGATACTTACTGAGTAGAAACTGCATAAGAGCTACATTATTTAAAATTACTGTATTATGTGGCTTCTCAAGTCTTATGCAGTAGATTTGATCCTTTCCTTTTGAGCTTTGAATTTCTGTGCTAAGTACTGCATCACTAGAGTGATTTTAAATATTTGCATATTGGAAGTGGGATGTGTCTCACTCAGAAATCAGTAAAGAACTTCATTTTGTTCAGCAATGATTGCTGCCTCTAACCAAGAGCATTACTGACAAGCTCTAAAGAGTATCTTGACATATTCCCATTCATTTTGATAAATCATTGCTGAGTTAAGAGGTTGTTGCAATTATGAGCCATGAAAAATAGAGGAAGGTGGGAAGCCAAAAATTATTAATAAAGCATATTTTGTCAAGTTCAGACCTCCTGATTTCATTTAAGCCCAATACTTCGGTGCCCTTTCAGGAGCTGGTCCTTCAGTGAGATCACTTGTCAATGGGGTTGTTCTGTGCCAGACGAGAAAGCACGGAAGTCACTGTACTCCCAACTTAAAAGCGAAGGCCAAAACGGTGTAAGGAGAGCAATTAAATATTGGCTGATTGCCTCCTCTCCCCTCCAAATCCCAACAAATATAAGTTCTTTAGTGCAAACGACACAGATTTTTAGCTTTAAATTTCTTCTTATGTCTTAGCTTAATGACTTCATAAATATGTGATGACAATAGCTTCTCACTCGCTATTAGCGTGAGAAGCAAATCAAGCTTTGCCCCCAGCTTAACTTAAGTGACATCAGGAATCTCTACTCTGATTTTGCCTAAGACTCACTACAGTTATGCTACAGTCATTTGATCTCTCTGCTGTATTGTAAAATTCAAGGACCTGAAGCGTGTCATGAGAGCTGCAATGCAATGACAGAATGTGTGTACTGGGAGAATAGGCATAACCAGCTCCATGGATGCTTTCAGCTGGTACTGGGTTGTCTGAAGAAGAAAGGTTTGCAACGTTATATCAAAGGGAAAATTGAAATACTTGTCAAAGATCAATTTTGTGAAAACTGCTTTTCTCTATTAAATTGTTTCACCAATAAATCTGGACTGCTTCAGCTATGACTATCTGATTTTGTGTTAAGTATGTTATCATGGTTAGAATCAAAAAGATTGTCAGTTCATTTTTGTAATTTCAAACAAATTGAAATACTTTTATGCTGACAAATCGCTCAAATTATTACTCAAAATCATGGAGGATTAAACCCCCTTTAAGACAACTTAGGGTGAGGGGAAGCCTGCACACTTGTGAAAAAAATAGCTTGGCAAAAAGATGTGTTTTATTTAGTATTTCTTTGCAGGAACGGTTTATACTTCTTTTTCTTTCATTAAATATTTTTACATAAAGTAAAAAAAAATTATTGAAATTAACATGTCAACAGAACTTGTTCATAAAATGTTTTATAAACCAGAAAAAATGTAAACTTGAAAACAGGCTGTGTAACAGGAAGAAGGGGGGAATGTTAATAATACCAGCTTTGCCAGCTGCAATGACGAAAGAATCCAAGCCCAAGGGTGTGAAGTGCAATTGATTGTGTTCTGCTTTCAGTGGGAAAAAGATCCTTCCTTCACATTCCAAACTTTATGACATAAAATAGGATCATATAAACTTATAATTAAGGGCTGTTTTAAATTGACATAACGTTGACCTAACTGACTAACATTTGGTTATTATGAAGTTTAAAATATATATTTTTATACAAGGGGCATCAAAAGATCTCAAATACATTAACCTCAAGTTTCCTTAAGATTTTCTTTTACACGTATCTCATTTTACTACCAAACAACACAATTGTGGCGACAAGGTTTGCGGCACATGGCATATGGTCTGTTGCTAGTACACACCTATTTATTTTCATGGTAAGGCCAATTTAAGCACAATGAATGCCCTACTCAGTCTGTTCAGTTTAATCAAGCCATAAGAATTTGTTCCTTATAACTCCATAGTGCATTTCAGCTGTGCAGAACTGATTAAAAAATCATAGTATTATTCAGTAGAGACAAAAAAAATGTTAAAAAATTATAGAATGTCTTTCATTCTCTATTTGTTAAAAAAAGCCTTTTCATCTTGGTGAATTTTTATATCCTGCCAACTTTTTATTTGATCAAAGTGATAAGTTGTAAGAAACTAAGATAATTTTCGCAGAAGTAAGAACTATGAATAACAAAGGAAATGTCCTCCCAATGCAGAGTTAGCAAGATTTCACCGAAGTAGAAGTTCATCTTTTCAAAAACTGAGGTCTGCAGCTCCTTGCAGTTCTATGTTTGAATACTATAAGAAAGCTGGCTGTTTAGCTGCTGGATACTTGTTTATCCTTCAAAATTCTTTGACGATTCCTTTTGGGGAATGATTTTAATGAAAGGTTCATTTCCCTGAGTTTAAGAACAAATGAAATATTCTTTTATAAAGCTATATGGAAGAAAAAAAAAATACGGTACGGTACCAGATTTGGAGAGAGGTAAGAGAGAAGGGACTTGGTAGAAACCACAGTTGCATGCTCTGGAATTTACATGATAAATATCAAAACAGAGTGAGGATAAAATTATAAGATTCCTACTACTCTCTTTAATGACTCAATTATTTATTTTATTGTTGGTAAGTCAAGTTTACATGCAGAGGGACAGTGCCATGGTTGTTTTCTCTGAGTTGGTAGTAGTGCATGTGCCATAACGTAGCATGGGTGGTTGTGTTCCCAGCAGTGTCCTATCTCCTCCTGTGTGCCACCCCTCAGCCCAGCATAAGGAAGTGAAGGGAACCAGCAGCCTGTGGCGATGAGGCACAGCTTGTTGCCCTGTGCCTGAGAGGCTGTTCTGCCCTGGGTGTGTTGATTAAGAGACTAAGGACACATCTTCTGTCTGTCACTTGTCGTCCTTGTACTTTCATCCTCACTCAGGATAGAAAGCAGAGTCTTGTCCAGCCCATCTCTGTCCCCGGCGATAGGCAGTCCTTGGTGGGACTGCCACTGTAGGCACTAAGTTTCTTTCTTTCTCTCCAAACTCTGCTGAGCCAAATCCAAAGATGCTTGATATGAACTGAATTGGTGCCACTTGCTTATAGTCACTATTATTGTGCACTCAGGGTAAAGCATCTACTTTATCACTTGAATATTTAGCTGAGAATTGTGCAAAGCTGTGTTTTCAACCTGAAGAAGACACGTGGCTAGTTAGTTATGGCTATACCACTTTTTATCTTTCCTGAATTAAATGTAATTAAAATAGGATTTTTATCAGCTGTTTGGTTTCAGCTTCCAGGAAAAATATACTTCTCCTGGCTTGCAACACTGCTTATTGTTTTTGCATTTCACTAATTAAGCATTTAAACACTAACAGCTTTATTCTTTTCGGTACTGAAATTCTGTAAAGTTGTCATTACTGGATATGGATCTTCTCCATGTAAGTTAGTAAAAACTGCATGAAGCAAGTTTTCATTTTTACTTCATTTTGCCACCTTTCCACACATCTGTAAAGATAGACAAAACAAAACAACAACAAAATCTTTTCTTCGTCAATACTGACACACACATGCCAGAGTAGCACCTGTGTTTCCATATGCTTGCCTACTTTTTTTTGCTAAAATAGGAATGAGTTTTGGTTTTTTAGTAAGATTTCTGCATGCTATGTTATGGTTTCTAATGGGAGGTTGTCAGATTTCCTAGTTTCTTGATCAGGACTGATGGCATCAAACCAGGAATGCAGGTACCCAAATGTACTTTCTATCTCCTCTTTTAATATGTGGATATCCCAGGTTTTGGGAATATTCACAAGTAATGCTGTTGCTGAAAATTTGTTTCAGAGTCAGTTTACATGTGTTGAACCTTTTAATTTTAAAATCCTATTCTCGTGGTAATTGTTTTAAATGCAGCATCAATTTAAATGACTGGTTGTTTGACGGATTGTGGCCATTTATTTTTATCTATTATTGTTTTACTGTTCCAGTACATCTCAGCAGGCTTGCAGGGCTTCTCTTTGTGAGGTCAAAGTCCTGTCACCAAACATTTGATGTCACAGGTATTTTGTGATGGAAAAGATAGCCTGCTCTGGGTTAGGAAATGGAAATGTGTTTCATTCAGTCTTGTCAACTGTCTCATTATTCCCCATTCATCAGAGCAGGTATTTAATTCTGAGACGTAGCTCAGCAGGTTTTCATCCCTTTCATGCCTCTTATAGAAACACTTGCCTCTGATCAAATGTGTGTTTTGGTTTAAATGTCAATCTGTTTCTGGAGAGTCTTGTTTTTCTCCTGTCACCGTGTATCAACAAACACAACCCAATTTTAACAAATAAATAGGGAGAAGGGCTGGGAACAGCATCATGGCCAGCAAATGACGGACATTATCTGTACCAGTATGTGATTCTTCACTCCTAATATATACTGGTTTTCATGCAGTCCAGGATACCAGTGAGAAGATCTCTTCTTAATGTCTGTGGCTGCAAAATTCTTTTAACTTCTAGGCCATAGACCTTCTCTTCATCTAGTGTAAGAATGAGGAAAAGGGATTTTTCTTGAGCTTCTTTATCATTTTGTACCTGATTTCCTGGCCAGCATTTCAAAGCTGAGAACTTCTCCATCTTATGTTCATGGATTGGACCAGCACTAAGGTGTCTTACAACTGAAGAAATGTAGAGAACAGCTTAAGATCCCTCTTAACATATTATCTTAGTTGTACTTCAGATCTTTATAGAACTGTAGGAATCAGTCCTATATTTTTCAGTGGTGTTTATCATGCAATAAAACACCAAAGGGGGGGACAATTTAAGCTTCTATCTTCGTAGTGTGACTTGTTTTTTGCTTATGTTGTAGTAAATAGGAATGTTGCCAGGGACATGAATGACATGGTAGTGCATAGCTACTATCAAATGGGAAAATGTACAGAAAAATTGAATTATATCAGTGCTATGAATAAAAGATGCTTACTCATTTTTTTTATTTAAATATTCAAAACCATGCAAGACCTAAAGAAAACCTTCCTAACTAGACAAGAAAGAGAAGTTAATTTGTTCTTAAGGCACTGGTCCTCAGCTGTTGCAAGTCATCCTTGCTCATGAAAAAAAACCAACCAAATTCTGTAGACCTTACAAGATGAAAACCTTTCTCTATAACTCATGTCCAGAAGCACTGTAGCATAAACAGAACCCCCACTTCTGAGCATTCCTTCAGTAACCCACAATATTATGTAGAGCCTTTTTGATGGAAGTTAATATTTATCCTAATAGTTATGGATCTCGATGCATTTTATGTGATAAAATATCTACACATTTGCTTTGGCCTTAAAAGTTATCTTTATGAAAGACATTTCTTTTTCTTATTTTTTGACACCAGTGAGGTTAGACGAAAGAAAAATGGAGAATATCACTGCAGCTGTGGAAATGGTTAAATGGTTTAATAAAGCCTTCTCAGTACCATCACACAGCATGAAATTGTCCCAACATATAGTGCTGCAATATAGGTTAATAACTAAAGAATGGCTCTATACCTTCAGACTGTCAGTAACGCAATAATCAGCCTCAACAGTAGGGGAGACATGATGCCCTTATCTCCCTGAAAACAGCCCCTAGTCAGGAGGAGCTCTAACGCCAGACTCTGTGAGTTGCTGCTTAAAGCTATTTTTCATCCTGAAGTGATAGATAGAATCAGCTTTGAACCCTATTTTGCTGACCTCAGAGGAGTAAATTGCCTTACTCTTTGAGGCAGCGTGACTCACCGTCTGACTGTTTGCACAGCACTTGCAGTTTTCACCTACCTAGGAAAGAATCATTGAAATCTGGCAATTTTTGTGACACCTCTCATCTGACAACCAAACACTGGTCTTCAACCAAGATGCTACAGTTTATTTATCTACTCTTCGAATTTGTTGTTTCTTTAAGTGGCCACTGAAGCCATTAACCCAGAGTTATTTTTCCAGAGATTTTTCTCTGGAACAAAATTATTCAGAATTAGTTCATAGCATTTTTTATGAAATGGAGATACTTAGATGCATTTTGCTGACACATATGTACTTAGAGAACTTTTTCTTTTTCCAGATAGCTACAGTCAGGGGTGGGGGGGTTGTCTTTAGTTTTTCTAACAGAAACTGAATACAAAGCTCATGGATATGTGTACTAGTCATTATCCCCAAATATCTTATACGAAAATCTCGTACAAAAATGTTAACAGGATTTTTTAAACCTTGAAAACCTTTAAAAAATATGACGTAGATCAAAATTAAATATATAATCATAGATAAGATTTGAGTTTCATATGTTGTTGCATGTTACTTTTGGATAAAGTGTTGCAACACAGTTGTTCTTTCAATGTGAAATCTCTTCTAAACTGTATAGCTAAAATGCCTCAAGATGTGCTAGACCCTGCATATGTATATTATGTCCTGTAAATTATATATTCAGTTCTAAATGTCTGCAAACTTAAATAACTCACATCCAGCATTTTCTCCTCACAAAAGTGTGTATTAGATCAAAAATATTATTCAGTCAAAATTGGACTTAAACAGAAAGCCGTGTTACCTATCAAATTATCACATATGTTTATTTTTGTAAAGCATATGATCATGTACAGCATCTTGCAAATCTTACACTGTCTGTGTGACACATTTGTCTTTTTTCAGTTGCCCAATGAACATTATATTTCTGTTAAAGTCTTTTCTCAGTTTTTGTCTGTGTAACATTGTTTTCATTTCTCATAGATCATACAAGATTATTATTACCTATTATTCAGATATTTCTGATATACAAATAGTTGGTGACAATTAGGTCCGGTATTCCTGATCATGTGTCAGAACAAAATGAGTGCCAGATCCCAATCTGTTCTAGGTCAGCATAGCTTTGCCAAAGAGACTTCCAAGTGTTTTTGCTGAAGAGATATATATTTTTATTTCTACCCTATTCAAACCAAGACAAAAACGTATCAAAAGTGTTTATTTCACCACAGTTATTCTGTACTTGTTAGATCTGTTATCATCAATGCAATGGTTCATAGTTGCCATTTGAATGTGCTAAAAGTGCTTTTCATTTGAAGCTTGTTCTTGTCATCCTAAAGTTTCCTTTGCTTAGCAGATATTTTATTTTTTATCCCAAACTATGACTTAATTTTTTTAATGTTGGCATTACGGCTATGTGCAATATCGCTGGTGTTTGCTGTGCGCTACATCTGTCTGTGGAAAGTGCAATAGACACATTTGTTGCCACACGATAACTGGAAGCTTCTTTCCTAAGGACAGGCACTTTGGGCACAAAGACATAAAGTGACAGTTTCTGACCTGGATGGTCACAGTGGAAGAATTGTGGTTACTGCACTATTTCACCATTATACCAAAATGTAGATGCCTTTGACAAGTTTTCCATAAGATGATAAGCAATTCAGGTCTTTCATATTCACCATGACCATCTGTAGACTGAAAAATGAAGCGAAGGGCAAGAAGAAAGTCTGCCTAGCAGTACACATTCAGTGGTGTTAATGAGTGTTGTTAAGTTGAAAGCTTTCATATCTTCAAGTTCTAATTCAATAAAAGATATTTTTGTTCGGGGTATTTTTGCTTGCTCATTTGTAGTAGGAATCCCTGCATTGAGTTTGATGCACAGCTTAGAGATATAATTTATTATAAGTAGTAGCAGTCCTGATTAAAATGTTGCCTTGTTTCCTTATGATCATCTTGATGCATAGAATAGGACACTTGTGATTTGACAAAACAGTAAGTCCAGTTTGAAAGTGCCAGTGCTTCAAAAGAAATGCCATGGCTCTGTGACTCAGAATGCTGAGCTAGGACATACTCATTAAAATAGTTCACATTTGTTCAAAATATTTTGATAGGTAGCTTTGTGAAGGCAAACTTTATACCAAGTTAGATATCCTTCGGACATTATAGCAAATCAGGCATTGTCTGGTCTCCAGTCTCTGGCATAATGCCAAGTTCAAGGCTAGCATGAACACCCTGCTGTGTGTTCTCACCTGCTCACTGTAAACAAGCCCATATTCTGAGCCCTGATCTAGATTCAGTCTGTGTGATCAAATGATGCATCGATGGCACCATGACCCAAATCTTCATTTTGAATTTTTCTCCTTGCTTTGCCAGCTGTGGGGCACAGGTCAGTGTTCAACAACTAGATCTCCAGCAGGGATGCAAGAACTGACACACAAGTTTTGGAATAAAAATGTAATTGGATCCTGGCTCTGAACCATCTAACATTTAAATTGGCCTAAATCAGTCAGTCTACCTTCCAGATGCAGATTACTGCTTCCTCAATATTGCAGGGGGTATGTTTCCTCAGGGCTCTGGAAGCTTTAAGTCCTTAAATAAAAGTCAGCACTGATACTGATATGATTATAGCAGTTCATGCAAGCTGAAGGTGTGACTCCTGGGAAAGCAGATAAGTGCCCTAAATTCACACCAGCTATGAGAATAGTGTTGGTACAGGAATACTTTATATTGCAAAAAAGCTCTTATTACTTCTTGAGACTGTGTCTCAGCAAAGGCTTCATAAAACTGTGTGAGTAGTTCCAGATACTCATATCTATGGGGTGCTTTTTACAGACTGTGTCCATGAAAATCTGAATATTTTGAAAAAGTTTGTGGGATTTTTTTTGTTTTTTAATCAGGGGGTTTTGTGATAACCTTTCTGTCTCAGTTCTCAAAGCTTATGTTGTGAAGCAGGATCACTGAACTGGCACAGACATAAAACAGTTTCTTGTATTATGGAAGAGAGTGGTATATATGGTCCCATGGAAATTCTTTGGAATAGCTTTTTTATCTCTGAAATTAGTTTTTTTCCTCACTGAGAAGTAGGATGATTTGGAAAAATATTATACATAACCACCATTGTATTTTTATGTACACGACTGAGATAAAGGATGTTATTCATTAAACATTACTGATGTCTGATTCTGAAGTCAAGCAAATAATTATTATTTAATTTCTTATTATGATTCCTCAAGAAATGTCTAATATTGTTTTGTTGTTTCATTTTTACTACTAACACTTCTTTCATTAATGTGAAATCTCAGTTTCGTCACTTTACTTGAAAATCTGTTTCCTTTCAAGAAGCCAGAAATAGACAGAAAATAACAGATACCTTATGGTGGGAGGGTGGGAGAGAATGGATGTTATCTGAGATTCTTATCAGGAAAGATCACTTTTCAAAAAGTGAATAATCAGTAATATAGCATGTCCCTCCCACTAAAGTAGCTGTGTGCCAGGATTTAAGCTTGTTTTAAATAACTGTTGTATTTTCATGGCTAGAAAGTTTCAGTTTGGTCTTCATCTTAAGCATTTTAGGAGAAAGAGGAAATGCATTAAACTCTTCCTTCTTCTGATTACTAATCGCTTAAAAACAGTACATTTTACCTACAGCTTATCTTATAGATACTAACAGTGAGCAACTTTACTTTTTGATCAAACTGTAGCAGGGATATGTAGTCTCCTATTTATTTGACCTAGAGGAGGAAGTCCGTTTAATATCATAGACTCTTGCAATCCTATGGAAAATAAAGAGGGAAGAGAATGAGGTTCTATTTTATAGTGGCTCAAAAAAAAAATGAAGCATCTTGTTCTCTGCCCTGGAATGTTAATAAAAGCACTGTAGTGACAATAATATAGGCTTTTCCAGGATGGAAGGAACAGAAACGTATGTTCTGCCTTCTGGCGAGAACAATGGTGAGGCATTTTATCTGTCAAATCTATCTGTATGTGCAATGCTTCTAGAAACATGGTGTCTGTGTACTGAAATATGGGAAATTTAATTTAACAACTCTACAAACCAAAAATGACAAAAACAGAAAACATATTCCAGAGTATAGGTGTAGATTTTAGGAAAAGGAAGATCTGAGATGTTCATTTTATATCCATTATCTTAATATTGAGTAGGTTTTTTTAATGTGTATATATAATATAGATGGTTCCCAAAGATGAAATTGACTTTTTTAAGACACTATTAAATAGGTCAAATTTGGTAGAAGGTTTTGTGTATTAAAAACTATTATGGGATTTATTCCAAAAATCAGAATTTTAAATACACATCTTCCAAATTGTTTGGGAGACTTTATTGCCTTTATGTTATGAGAGAGTGGCCACAGAAAATATCAAATTTTCAAATACTTTGAGAAGTACAGTCCCTAAAATCCAATAATTTAGCACACTATTAACAGTTGGAAATTATAATACTTTTCTAAAATGTTTTATTTTAGAGAAAAAAAATCTAGGCAAAGTATGTTTTTTATGAATATCATTCAATTAGTTGACTCAAATTTACATTTATTCATTTTACAAATAAAATTAATATCATAAATGATAAGAAAGTTTACACAAAACTGCTTTTTAACTTGGAAAACTTTTGTGTAATA
Organism: Eulacestoma nigropectus; assembly: GCA_013397775.1. Taxonomy (NCBI): domain Eukaryota; kingdom Metazoa; phylum Chordata; class Aves; order Passeriformes; genus Eulacestoma; species Eulacestoma nigropectus. The sequence continues at coordinate 729,454 of VZTE01005386.1, read as the reverse complement.
TATATCTGCTCATGACCTTATTTTCTCACAGTGCATGCATGAGCTAACTCAATTCTGCGTCTGTATTTGACTAGACTAATGTTATATCGCATCATTTTCTTTGTTGAAATAAGAGAGTACGTTTATGAGTGGCCTCTTACAATTGTGCTTTGATTTCATTCGCATTTTTTATCTTGAATTTCTTCTAGCAACAACAATCAAAACGAGTTTTGGCCCTCTGTACAGATACTTAATCTTTTGTTAGTATATTTTCTGGTGATAACCACTTTGTTATTTTCACAATTGCATTTAACATGCCAAGGAGATTAAGCACTATTATCAGACAAGAGCAACTAACTGTGTCTGTGAACAAATTACCTTATCTGTAATCATTCTTAAAGGATTAGATCACACGCATAGATTTTAGTGAACGTCTGGATCATTAATCAGCTTTGGTTTAAACACTTTCATTATTTTACTTTCCACTTGGAATTTCCTAGCAAAAAGGAGAAGAAGTCGTACTGACCTCCAGTGTATGTCCTCACTATCAATTGAGACACGTGATCCACTGATCTAGTCTGTAATTTCCTGGTAGTATAAATATAACACATTATAGAATTATAATTCTGTCCACTGAATTAGGAAAGGCCATCACTGTGTATAGGAAAATTCAGGTAAAGACAATGGCATAAAAGTAAAGAAGACAAACCTTAGAACTGTCACAGCACTTTCAACGCTTTTAAAGAGGAAATAGAAAAGTGCAGCAGTGAAAGACTCAGATGAAAGGGTGAATGAATGTGGGAATAGTCATGCTCATTTATGTGCAAATTTTGTCTTAACATTTAGCCTTTTCTTCATATTAAGCATACTTCTTTTGTTGTTCACATTGAATAGCCATGCAAGAAACAGTTAATTATTTTACTTTATTTGTATTTCTGTCATTCTAAATATAATCTTACAGTGACATGATACAATATATTCCTAAATGTCATAAAATCATAACCTGTCATCAGCATCTCTGTGGTTTCAGACAAAAATACAGAGTACATATGATGAGAACAGTGGTTTTTATCACATAGCCTTATTATACTGCTGAGTTGACTGAAACAAGTGCTTGAAACAGAAGCACATAGATTTTACCTAAAGGACAGGGACATTCTCCACTCACCATGAGACCAGTAGATATGAATTATTTCTAGAAAAAGGAACATTTTAGCTGGAATTAGCTGAACATCTTTAAGAGGCATTCTCATTTCACTCTCATGCACAGTATGTAGCAATGGACTACAATTAAAGGACTCTAGGAGCTGTATTTATTGACATTATTGCCATTGAATTGCAAAGAAGTCTGTGTCACTGTAAGAAAATGTTTCTTGCTCTCAGGAGACTTCAGATTTTCTGTGAATGGAAAAAGGCCAATATTAGGTCAGATTTGAAGTATGCTTACTTTGGGTGGAAATTCTGTGATTTTTTGATGGGAATAAGAGGGAATAACCTCTGTCAGAGGCTGTAGAAGTGCAATGAGAGGAGCATTTGAAAATGCAGGATCAGTATAGCTTCTCAGTCTATAGTTTATCATATTACTTTTCCTAGCAATGGGATAGACTATTCATTCTCATATTTAAGAGGGTTGTATTTTTGTCAGAGGTCTTATTTTCCTCCTCACCAGCTCAGCTGGTCTCAGTCCACTACTAGAACTTTTCATTAAAGATGACTTTATTAAATACGTGTTACTCCCAACTGCTCATGAGTAAGGCAGGGTCCTAAAGTCTAAATAATGTCAAATATCTTAGCCATCAGAACAACATATGGAACAGTTTCTAAAGGCTAACTTATTAAAACTAATTGGCTTGTAGACCAAATGCCGTTCTGTGGTCAGAAAGGACAACAGTTACAAGACTACTTCGGTGCATCCATAGACACAGTTAATGAAAAAGGTAAGTGACATAAATACTCTTCCAGACGTATCTTAGTGCCACTAGGCACTAGGTCTTTAAAGGAAAACAGGATTGGCTAAGCCAGGCGGAAAATATCAGATTTTTGTGTATGTAAGTGTACACAAATACATTTACAAACCACAAATTAGATCTATTACATAGCAGTAGAAATACTACAGTGCAGAAACTTCTGCAACTTCTACTTTGATTCCATATTAATCATTATTAATCAGACTAATTTGTGAACTTGATTGGATTGGTCTATCTAGGATGCTGAAAAAAGCTGTGCTGATGACTGCATACCAATCATTTTTCTGTCTGCCCCTTCCCAATGAAAAGCGGAAACTTCAAAGGAATGCTTTAGCACAAGGATACTGTACAAGAGGAGTTAGGTTGTTCTTGCTAAATTGTTGTGACAGAGGAGCAGAGTTTTTAGTGTTACTGGTCTAACAAAATTCCATCCAGACCATTCAGCTAATTGAAACAAGAGTATCTGTTGGGACGGGCTGTGTCTCATGTCTGTACATATTTTCAGTGTTCAGAGGAGCTTTCCAATGTGCATCTTTATACTTTTCTTCTTCTCTTTAACACTGTGATGGTCTAAAGTGCAGCACAAATTCCTTTTTCCTGAAGAAATTATTTACTGTGCATTTTTACATGAAAGTAAGCATTTCTTAGAGCAGGCTTATCATAGTTCTGCATGTAGTCCTGACAGTGGGAGAACTGCTATTTCCTTAGCAAAATTAAACCTACAGTGCTGGGTTCCTTTTCCATAATTTTATCATAACTGCAGGGTGAAGACATTAATTTTCTAGTGAAACCTTCAGAAGTTTAAAAATTTCTTTCTTCTACAGCTTGTAAGTCTAAATCCAAATGTACATTTTGGACTAAATTCAGAAAAACAGAGCATAAAATTGATCATTTTAATTTCTTAGCATGATATTCCTTCTTTTATTTGTTGTGAAGTTCTCACATGAGTTGCTAAATGGGGGCTTTGTTTTATCCCAACACTGTTAGCAGTGTCACTGTTGTAGCATTTTGTTTGTATGTGTAGCCATGCTCTGCTCCTGCTTCAGAATTATTCTAAGGCAAAGTATGTAGGGGGAGAAACATCTATGCTACCATTCATTACTTTCCATTACACAACTCATTCTAATTGTTCTTCTTGCTTGTTTAATGGTAGAGTAAAAAATAAATCTTGTTTTGCTGTCAGTCTGTACTTTTATGCAATATCTGATATCATACGGCCAAATTATCACTCATTATGAATACTGGAAAATGGTGAGTTTAAATGTCCTCCTTATTAAATACACTTTCAGATGTTTTAACATCTTTCTGGGAGTGTGCATGATGGATGAATCTGCATATGCCTGGGTGAGAGAATGTGTCCTAGAAACACAAACACATTTTAAATTGGAATACTATATCATGTGACAAAAAAAAAAAAAACACTTTCTAGAGCTTCTTTTTTTTTTTTTTAATGGAACTAAACATGGTGTGGCTTCAGAGCCAGAGGGAATTAAGATTTGCTGTTCAGTACAATACACAACAGGAGGATCTGAAAGTATCCTTGACATAAGCAGAAGTTGCAGCACAGAATCCGCTGTCTTTAAAAACAAGCCTACAGGAAGAGACAATACTCCCATGCAATTTCCGTTTGTGTGAGTTTGAAAAATTTAATGCCACCAAAAGTGGTAATTTGGAATGGGGGAACACAGAAATAAAGGATGCCCAAGCCCTTTGTCTTTTTGTCAAGGCAGTGACCGGCTTCTTGGGAATTACCACATGAGTAACAGCAAATATTCTTTCTGTCACAAATCTTTGAGCATGCTCACTATTTAACCTGTTAGGAAAATGGCAGCTTGAATTGTAGCACTGCCAGTGCACTGTTTCTTCCCTGAACCAGCAGAGCTGGCAGGGAAAGAGTAAAATGTTCCCTGTTTCGTTACTTTTCTGTGTCAAGGGAATCTTCATTAAACTGGATCCCTGGGCAGCTGCCAGCTGCAGCAAGGTACAGCAACAGCATAGATTTAGCACACAGATGTATAATTTTTTTCAGACTGTCCTTTTTTCCCCTGGTGAAATTCCCAGAATTATCTCAGATGTGCCATTCTCCCTAGCCTATTCCTGATGGAAGGGTAGTATTGAGTCCAGCTGATGCCGTTGTTGTAAACACAAACTTCTGCACCTACACTAGTAGTCTGAGCATGTAGTATCTGAGTGAATAAAAGGTGTTCCTTTGCATTCAGTGGGTTGTGTGAAATACAGGTGACTGCTCTCCTCAATTTCTGAAGTGAAGATTCCCACAAAATACATCAGTCTGGCATATATCTGCAATAGTTGTTGTATATGCTGGAAGTCTGAGCAAATAAATGAATGTTTTAAAAAGAGTTTGAAGATATAGTTCAGTTTACTTTTAAAAGTCTTCCTGCATTAAAAGAGAGATGCCCTTCAACAGTAGATTTATTCTGTGTTCTTTACTAACACATCTTTGAGCTTCTCCCAGCTTATAGGGAGAACACTGAGGAAAAAAATTAAAGAATTTCTATATGAGAATACAACTGTTTAATAATATGTATACCTCTTTTGGGAAGATATTACCTAATTCCTTGAATGCATATGACTTATGTGATATATCTAGAAGGGAATCTAAAGTCCAGAGGCTGCCAATATCTGCCTATAGGACTGTTCAGTCAAAGCAAATCACCTTGTCAGTAACTTACCTATCAAACTCCATGTAGGTTGTCTGTACATTTATCTGGTATTAAAATAGAAAAAAGTTGGGGTTTGGCCTTCTTTGTTTGTTTGTTTTAGAATGGCTATAAATATCTTTGCTGAATCTCAAAACAGTGTTTACACTTTTCATGCAAACTAAGCTTCTAAAGAAGTAGGTTTTCAAGTATTTCCAACGTGAAAACATTCTTCACTTCTGAATGTGGTCAAGTTCATTTAACAATGACCAGAAATGGCTGTACATCTTCCCCTTTTTGAGCTGTGATTCATCAAGTTTCACAGTCATTTTAGGCAGAAATCTTTTGGAAGACTGAGGAAATCAACCAGAATAAATAAGATAGATATGTAAGAAAAATTTTTGTTTCTGTTTCACGTGGATGACTCTTCACTCTTTGATAAATAAAGGATATTTTTTATTGCATTTAACCTTTCCAGCTTGCTTTGTTTTCCCCAACAATTTGCTTTCCTTGCCTCTCTAAGCCACAGCACTAAGTATGTGGGATAGACAGAGGTGAAATTCTGTGCTTATCTAATTGTGTCATCAAATTTAAGCTTTCATTAGAATACAGAAATTTAAAACCTTCTTTTCCTACATTACATATTTCCAAAACCATAAATTGGCTGTGATCACAGGATTCCCAGCGAGGAATGTTGGGCAGGAGAGGGGAGAGAGCCTTGTTGGCAGCTTGTTTTGAGACTCAAATAACAGGTCACTTCTCTCTCTCTTTGCTTATTTCCGTCAGCAGTGTGGTTGTATCCATCCAGAACTAATCTTGCAGCTACTTCATGTAGCTGTCTGTGCTTCAGCCCTTAGAAATTGTGTATCAGCCCCTGAGTGGATTAATGCAAAGAGAAGTCTTTGATTAATTCTCTGTCACCTTCCACTCTTTTCCAGGACTCAAACAGAACCAGTAAGTTCCACAAAGCATCACTCAAAACCTACAGCTGAAAGGAGAAAACACAGCATGGCTTTAAAATGCACTTAGGGCTTTTCTGCATATAAAGAAGATAACCGCAAGATATAAAGAATAATAGTAAGCAACTGAGCATGTGCCGAGCCACATGTAGTGGAAGGAGTACTATGGTAGTTTCACATCCAACAAGTCTTCTTGTGACTGAGATCTGATGCATAAGGGCAAAATATCTTTGTGTGATCAATATTTTAGCTCTGTTTTCAGAATTTCTGTAGTCTCTTACACTTGTATTTTAAGTGTATTTTTTCAGAAGGGAAGAAGTAACTTTTATGGAGCGTGCATTAGATCTGTGGTTAGATGAGACTACAGGACTAGATTTCATGACCTTATAAGCTCATTTCTTCTCACTACTTATATGGATTGTGAGATTTTTTTTCCTTGATCTTTGTCAAGGAGAACCAAGTTACAAGCTACTTCCTCAATCTACAAGAACCACTTACTCTTTCTTCTTCCTTACTGTTTCTTCTGAACACAATATCAGGTATAGTTATTCTTACTGAAACAGGGTAGATTCCTGCAAACTGCAGGAGTGTTATTCCTACAAAATTCCAGCAGCTTCAGTGTTGCAAAAGATTTTCACCTAATACAGTTCTGCAGCTGAATGAATCACAGCTCAAAGCCAGGTGGCATGTGTCTTGTGACTATGCATTCTCATAAATACAGTACGGCAGAAGCCTAAATGGAAACACATCTTTTTGAAACCATCTGTTCTTACAGATATCTGCAACAATAAAGAAAATAAAGGCTTTAGATGCTGCTATGCTGTTTCAAACCTTAGAGGCATTTCCTATTGGTCTTTCTTTTTATTCTGAGATGCTCTCAATTTGTTTCATTTGAAAATAGCTTAGCTGCCATCTTTGTTGCTGTTCTGTTTATGAGCTTTGGAGAAGCTGACTATAGCTGGCTTATATATGTATAAATATTTATAAAACAGAACATTTACCATGGTGGAAAGTGCTGAGTTGCCCTCTGGTGAATGTAGCTTGTCTTTGTACATTTTATAGTAGTTTAAAGAGTAAAGCCTTTCCCCTAATTTCTTCTTTCTTTATTTGAGGGAAATTGCAAGTGATCTGTTGAAAGACAGATCACTTGCAATTTGCAGCAGCTCCCACAACGTTGATACTCCTTGAGTGCTACTTATTTATTTAATTGCATCACATCACTCTTATGATGTCTTGACTGTAAAAATGCTCAATTGGAACAATATTCCTAAGTTTCTTACTTGAGTTGAATCTGTTGTCTTGTTGAAGTTATAGTCTTTTTCTTCTGTTGCATCCAGTGAATGCCAGAAAAAAAAAAGAGTAGTATGGCAGTTTCACATCCAACAAATCTTCTTATGACTGAAATCTAATGTATAATGTTAAAATATCTTTTTGTGTTCAATATTTTAATTGTTTTCAGAATTTCTGTAGTCTCTTACTTTTGTATTTGAAGACAGAGATTCTCCTAAAGTGAAAGAGAGATGAAAATTCTCAGAAATTCAAGATATAAACCAATATATGGAACTGAAATGCAGTGATAGAAGCTGTCCCATTCCCCAAGGGCTAACAAAGAGCAAAAGTAACAAAGGGAGAAACAGCAAACAGAGCTACAATTTCTAACCTAGAAAATCAGCATTAATCCACTGGTTTATCTGAAATAGTTAAACCTACGGGCCCCGTATTTGGCAAGAAATTCTGCTTAGGCATCAGAATGGGCAGGAAGGAAAGGCACCACAGGCATCATCTCTAATTATCCAACTGGCAGGTTTTTTTCTGCGTATAACTACCTAACAGCAGGAATTTGCAGGAAACGCGTTTGGTCTCTTTTTCCATTGTGTCTCATTGTCAGCAGGGTGATAGAGAAGGGGAAGGTTGCTCTTGACCAGCCTGGAAAAGGTGTCAGCCTCTGAACCATGAAACATAATTGCCCTTTTTACTCAGGGCCAGAGGCACGGGCTGGAAGAGAGAACTTTCTGCCTGAGAGTCTTCTCCCAGCGAAGGGAAAAATGAAATGTCACACCAATTATCTGGGCAGTGGGCAGTGTAAGGAAAACTGGCTGCATCTCTGTGAAGCTGCAGCCAGAGCCCCAATTACTGAATGAGGCTGAGGAGGTTTTTTGTGCTGTTGGCCCTGTACTCGGCTGTCACGCTGCACACAGCAGAGCCCGGCACACACGGGGTCGCCAGGTGTGGCTGCGGCACGATGGGGCTCTGAGCCTCCGGTGGGGATGGACCGAGGCATTCGGGCCCAAATCAGCCTTTGTTTTCAAAACCCAAAGCCACTTCGGTGGCATTCAGGAACAATCCCCCTGAAGGAGGTGAAATTGCATGGCTGCAGCTGATATCTGAACAGTGATGGAGCTTGGAGTGATGCCTAGGTGCCCAAAAATCAATGCTCTGCTTCAGTGGTGTTTTGGCGGTGGGAGAAAAAAACTAATTCAGTGCCTCAAGAATGTTTAAACAAGAAAAGGATTTAGACTAATCGTTTCTCAGCAAAACTTGGTCTGGCAAAAAGTACAACTGAATGTGAAATTTAATAGACTATTGTTCTATCAGGAAACTAAATATTTTGGGGAAAAAAATTTCTAGTTTTTAGGTCAGACCAGGTCGTTCTCATCCAGATGCTTTATATCCAGATTATACACTTTTCTGGTGCATGAAAAAAATTTGCATTGTGATACAGTCAATTAATATTCACAGTTTTCAGCAGGTGTGCTAACTTCTCATATGACAGTGGGACGTTCTGCTAAGTGCTGTGACATGACAGCAGCTGTGATAAATGGAGCTGAGATACTGAAATCTTTTAAGCAGCAATGGTATGCCAGCTGATAAAGCACCAGTTTAAAAAAATAGATTTATTTAAAGTTTCTAAGACAGGTAAACAGCCAAAGGAGTCCAGCAAGACACATTACAGGTGATAAAATCGTTAATGGTGTGTCACAGCTTACTATACTTCCATATATTTCTCTTCATTTCCCTCAATAATATTTAGTATATGCTCTATAAAGCATTCTTTTTTATCAAGTCCCCTTTTAAATGTATGGCCTCTTGAGGAACACATAGTAGAGAGAGAGGGTTTTTTTACCTAAGACAGTCTAGGTGTATGAAATTAATCCAACATAGAAATAAATCCTACCTTTTATGGTAAAAAATAGTGAAATAAAAAACTTTTAAAACATTCAAAATCAACTACAATATTTCTAAGATTCATGATATTAAATTTTACATTTTCTGCAAATCACTCTCTAATGCTTAATGGAAAACATTTATGCATGATATTGCTGATGAACTTAAAAACCATGATATGGAAATATGCAAATAAGGGTTGTTTGAATCCTTAGAAAAGTTATATCTGATCTTCTAATCAAAGGCATCAGTGGAAAAGTTTTTTGATTAGAATTAGGTTGGAATATTTGGAGGGGGAAAATTAAAAAAAATATTTTCATTTAATATTAAAATTAGTATTTCTCAAACTTTTAAAAAGTCAGCCATATCTCTTTTTTATCATTTATCAAATCCACATTATTTCTTAAAAGATTCTCATCTGCAAATAATATTTGGGGGGGTTGGTTGGGTTGTTTTGTTATTTGTTTTTTTGTTTTTTCTAAAAACAAAACCAACCTTCCTAACTGAATATATAATATTAAGTGTTGTAAATAGTGACAGAAATAAATTAAATAGCAGACTTTAGAGAGACACAGGAAAAAAACTTCCAATAAATACTTTGTATCAGCCATCAGGATCTGAAAAAATCATCACCAAGTCTACCTATCTTTGGAAATGCACATTTGCTATCATTTAATTTACAGACAAGTCCTACTGTAATAACTCTGCTTTCTAGTGGTTTCTAGTTAGGCAGGAGGTAGAGCCATTACAAGATGATGCTAATGGGAGGAAAATAAAAGAGGCTCTTTTTGAAGAGGTGCTCCCTTTTGTCCCTAAAAAGGACATCCATGTGCTTTTACCTTTGAGCATCCAGGAGTAAAGCAGGTAGCACAGTGATTGCTGCTACTCTAGAATAATGAAAATAGTATTTTACCCTCTGCATGACATTCCAGGCAGAAAGATTAGAAAGCTGGAATCCTCCCAACCCTATTCCTGCTACATCACAGGTGGATTGAGCAAGGGACAGATCGTCTTAGTGATTTGATATTGATCATAATTTGAAATTATCCTCGCTGGTTTCATAGCTTCTAGTTGGTAAGTTAAAGATATGTGCATCTTAGGTTCTTGTTAGGCAAAAATAGGGCATCAAAAGAACAGGAAAGGATTTTGTGTGAAATCACCGAAGTGACTACAGTAGATGTAAAGTCTTTGATCAAAAGGTGATACTCAGTAAATCAAAAACCACATTCTACTTTGAGGAAAGGAGGAAAAGCTTTCTGTCAGATGGTGCCACTGTTCTTAAACTTAGCAAAGAATGCTATTTGCCTGCTTTACTCAGTTCAAAGTTAAAATACTAAGATAATGCTTCCTTTTCCTCCACCCCACTTCTTGCAAAGGTGCTGTAGAAGTAGCATGTAGCATGTCCTGTAGAGGTTTTCCTCTTTTCTTCTTTTCTTCTCTTCTCTTTTCTTCTCTTTTCTTCTTTCTTTTCTTTTCTTTTCTTCTTTTCTTTTCTTTTCTTCTTTTCTTTTCTTTTCTTCTTTTCTTTTCTTTTCTTCTTTTCTTTTCTTTTCTTCTTTTCTTTTCTTTTCTTCTTTTCTTTTCTTTTCTTCTTTTCTTTTCTTTTCTTCTTTTCTTTTCTTTTCTTCTTTTCTTTTCTTTTCTTCTTTTCTTTTCTTTTCTTCTTTTCTTTTCTTTTCTTCTTTTCTTTTCTTTTCTTTTCTTTTCTTTTCTTTTCTTTTTTTTTCTTTTCTTTTCTTTTCTTTTCTTTTCTTTTCTTTTCTTTTTTTTCTTTTCTTTTCTTTTCTTTTCTTTTCTTTTCTTTTCTTTTCTTTTCTTTTCTTTTCTTTTCTTTTTTTTCTTTTCTTTTCTTTTCTTTTCTTTTCTTTTCTTTTCTTTTCTTTTTTCTTTTCTTTTCTTTTCTCTTTTATTTTCTTTTTTCTTTTTCTTTTCTTTTTTCTTTGCTTTTGGGGGGAAGGAAATTCAAGATATTGTAATATATCTCTGCTGGTTCTTCAAGGCAGTTAATTTTTCAAATGAAGACAAATAATAGCTAGTTGGTAAAAACAGCAACACCGCATTTTTCAGTGTGTTCCTTGCTGCTAGTGCTTCCTTATTTTTGCTCTTAAAGTAACAATTTAGTAGGGATAGGATGGGTCTGTAATGGATCATGACGGTCCAGTTGCCTGAGTCATTGCTATTTAGTCATTCTACCAAAGACACAAAAATTGGATTTCCCCTTGCTTATTGCCTCTACTGAAATCCCCAGGTATTGTCTGAGAAACACATTTATAGGCACAAAGTATGTGGTTCACAGCCCTCAGCAGCAGGTCTGAATATCTTCTAAAATTTAGATAGCTCCCCAGTTGCATTTTAAATTCAGTTCCTGATTATCCTCTAAAGTAAATGAACAGACAGATTCCACATCCCAGAAAAGTTCCTTTTTTAGTATATGATTGTTCTCAAAAGGCAAAAAATGCTTGTTTCATTTTGTTTTTTCAAAGTGAATTTATGAAACCAGGTATTGTTGTACTGACTGGCAGATATTTTGAGGTAGTACATCAATTTCTGAGCTACTTTAGAGGCTTCTGTAGCCATGGGTGTATTTCATTAAATATTCATTGCAAAGAGACATAAGTGGAAGGAGCTAACTGGATCCCATTCTCCCACTTATGAAGGAAAATATAAAATCTTAAAAGAATGCAAAGATCATGTGAGAGACAAAGCTCTCCAAGAGTCATGGAATGCTCCCTCTTCTGTGCCTTGGTAGTGCTCATGCCTGCAGCTGCAAGACTATATAAAGAAAATTATTTTAACTGCAAGTTCTAGCAATGGGATGTAAATATGGTGATTTTGAGATCCAGAATCAGTGTCCTGAATAATGAGGATAGTGCAGTCATCACTGGTGTGAGCTATAACATAAAAGATTGTAATTCTTTTTCAGATTGTTGCATAAATACCCATCTATATTTTGTTAATAGCATACCTGTTCTATCAGAGTTATCTCACACCTCAGCCTGAGGACTCAGCTAAGGAATACACATTACTGCTTTGTTCTGTTTAACAAGTGATGAGTAAAACTCCTCACAATTTCTAATTTTTAATTACTATTGCTCCACAGAGGAATAGGCTATAAAGACATAAATTTGAAAAACTGGTAAAAGTAATTGAACTTTTTGAAATTTTTAGGGGGTTTGGGTTTTTTGGTTTTTTTTACTTATTCCCCTTTAAATTGTCCTCACTGCTCTTAAAATAGCGAATATATGTTTAATTTTAGTTTGGCTTTACTCTTGCAACCTGAAGCCAGTACCTCATACAGCACAGTTTTGCAAGCTGCCGTTTTGCCTTAGTGTAAAAGTATGACATCATGTTTCACCAGATATGGTACCTGCAGAGTTGTCATTTCTTACTTTCATACTTTACCTTCCTTTTAAATCACAGCTGATTTCCAGTTCTCTAAATTCCCATTTTTTTGTTTAGCCAGAAAGCCACTTGTATTCTATTATTTACTTCCCTCCTTTTAGAGCTGTACTAGTAAACCTAAAAATTTACATGCAAGGTAATAATTTTTGCCGTGTTCATGGAGAAGTAGTACCCTAATTCAGGAGTACTGTCTCATATTGTATGCTTCCACATTATATGCTGCTCTGCTATAACAGGCACCGAAAGGAAAAATAATAGCACAAAAGGCAGCAGGCTGTGGTGGCGGAAGGTGGTTTGAATCTCTTTTGTGTCTGAGCTGCAGTTTCTGGATTTCATGTGCCATGTGTGTCTGCCAATAGTTGAAAATGACTGGAGCACTGGATGGCCTAGCCATATGTAAGAAATTCCAGAGATTTCATTCAGGAATTGTGAAGTGGGTCCTCTAAATAGAGAGGATTAAGTAAAATATTACTTTTCTTTCCTCTTCTACTGCTGATGGCTCCGTGCCATCCGCCTTGCTGTTAGCTAAGCTGCTACCCAACACCAGTATGTGTAGCATTCAACCCTTCTGGGAGATTAATTCATCTTTGTTCACCTCAGCATCTCTTACCTGTGTGCTACAATTACAGACATTCATAATGAATTTAAAATCTATGTTACAGTTCTTTCCAGTTAAAGCCAATGGCAAAATCACCATCAGTAAAGTGCCTTGCTTTAGTGTGACAGTCTTTTCTCTAAATGTCTGTATGAAGTGTAATTTCTTTGTACATGTCACGTTCTGAATATGATTGCTGCTTATTGTCTTGTGCTGTGGGCACTTTTCTTTTTCATTTCCTAGCTTGCTTTAGTAACACTTAACTAACAGGCAGTGAGATAGGACAGGATGAATGTCATTTAAGAGGTGATAGTTCTCTACCCCTTCCTGCTTCAGCGGATCAGTCAGTTGGGTTTGTCAGGACTCTCTTCCCAGCAGCTGGAATTAAGGAAATCTTTTGAAGGGACTGCTGCTGCACTACTCAAACAGCTTCTGTGATTTGAGAGGCCACGAAGGGAATACTAACAAAAAATCCATCCTCGGCTGAGGAATGGAAAAAGCAAAACACAGGACAGGATATTTAGAGATTTAATAACGAATTTCCAGGGAAGGCACGTGGGTGGTAATTTCAGTGTTTCTTACTATTACCATTGGTTTTCATATTATGTTTATTTGCTTACTGCGAGGGGGAGGTGGGTGTGGAAGCAAGTGCTTTGGCTTAAGCTGTTTCTTCTGTTGTCTGAAAGAGTAAAGGAAAAGAGACTCATCTCTAAACACAAACAGACCAAGCTCTTTGACACACCTCTACCAGATTTACCTCCACTCATTTCCTCTGCTGTTATACAAGTCTGATAAAAATGGCACAGTTTGTTCACACTGAATCACAGTGAATTCCCTTTCAGGGAAAAAAAAAGCAAAAGAACATCACTTGCATCCCTCAGTGAATTAGAGCCATTGTTTTTGATTTCCTGGTGGGTAATTGAAGGCTTTTACAGCTAGAAGAAATTATTTATAGAGTCATGAAAAATGGATTAACTTTCCTGAGTGCTTCATTGATGTTTTAGACATCTACTTTATTCCAATTAAACTTATATAATCTAAAAATCAATAAACTTCTTTATTTTAGAGAATACATTATAGAGGAAAATAATTTGTTTAGCCTCTGTGAACTGCCTTATTGCCACATATTTTATATATGCAATCTTTGCAAGGAACAGAACTCAGAGTGCTGTTGTACTCAGTACAGACAGAAACCTTTCCTTTCTTTAATAAACTCTTCTATCACTTGCAACGGCTACTACCAAATACCTCAAAACATACATCAAATACATGTCATAAAATCTATTTCTGTATTTTTTGTGTACTGTGCCTGCAGTCTCAAGTCTTATTAAGGACAGTCTATAATTTCAAATTGCACTTTAAAGAAAAAGAAAAATTCTTTTTGCTTTAGAACTGGTGGGGAGGTATGTCTTCCTGCCTTCAAGTGTTTCAGGAAACTTTTTAACATTGCCAGAGAGCTAATTATCAGCTAATACAATATTTCACTTTTACATGGCATCTACTATTACTATCTAGGTGCAGCTTGAAATAACAGTAAGGTCTTCTAAAAAATATTTCTAAGGACAGTTTCATAGAAAGTTATTTCATAGAGGCCCTAAATATGAATAATAAATAGTTTAATAAATGCTTTTGATATATGGGTAAAAAAGTAGATTTTGAAAGGTAGAAGTTGTGAAAGCTGTATTTCATCCCTGCATATATTAATGTGAGATCTCTGAATTTTTCTCATTGGTGGCAGAAAAAAAAAATGGAAAATCTTTAGTCAGTTAAAATAACTCATTTTATGAAACTGGGAAATGTGTTTTTACCTCCTACAAAGCACCCTCCTCCTTCCCTTCCCAGCAAACTACGCATAAGCAAGACTAATTCCCTCTGTTACAACATAAATACAAAGTTCCTTGAAGGAAAGGCACTTTACCAGAGTCCAAGACTTTTTCCTGTTCTTGGAGGACATTTTCTCCAGTTTGAGCAGCACTTTGTCATCAGGTACCTTTAGGGAAGTGCAGCAGTGGGATGACTCTGAGTTCTGTAACAGAGGTAGAAGAATATGATCAAAAATGTATTTGCTGCTTTGGTACAGCGAGAAGCTCTAGCATGGCTCAAACAGGACTGAGTCTTCAGTGCAACCATTTGCTGAGGTAATCTCAGGCACAGCTGATGCTAAAATGATGGTCCTATTACACCTCAGAACCATTTCCAACAGCCAGGCATTCCTGCCTTTTTGAACAGCCCAGAAGTGGAGCATATCTGACTCCAGAGTGAAAACCGAACATGCATAAAACATGTTTTGCATTTTGATTTGCTTTTTTTTTTGTGTTTGTTTTTGACAAGGGTTCGTTTTGCTGGCATTTATCTCCCTATTTCCATGGCTCTTCAGGTGTGCTGAGAAACTGCCTGGGAGCACCAAAGGAAGGGCTCAGCTGTACTACCTGAATGTCTTAGACTTTATGTTTTAGATGTGTTTATTTCTCACATTATACTCACATAATAAAATTGTCTTTTAAATACAGTTTTTGTAGAATAGATATCCATTTGGGCTGGCATAAATCCTTCATCCCCATTTTTCCTTATGTTAAGCAATGTAAACTATATTGCCAATTTTTTTCTCTATTTTTTTTTCTTTCCAATCAAGGCTGTATTTTACTTACATAAAAATGTGGTGAAAAACATATTCTGTCCATCCTGTCAGACTAAATTTGCTCTCTGATTTGTTCTCAAACCTCATGTGCTGAGTTTCATTTTACAGCAATTTTTTTATAGGCTAGTGATAAATCTTCGTGAATGGAGTGTTTATAATGAAAATACTACCAGGCCAGGAAATATTGGCCACACTAAAGATCAGCAGAATTATAACAGCCACAAGATTTAACAGTACTGATCAATCAGCCTCCAGTAGTACCCCCTCTTCAAAGGCAGTATACTATCTCCACACGACACACTTTTTATGGATGTAAGCAATTTTTTTCCTTCATTTCGCTTTACTCTAATATTAAATTAGAAATTCACTGTTTCACTCCATCTCTGTAGTATCAGTAAAATTTCATCAGTCCTGTATGGTGTTGTCTGGAATAGTGTATCCAAGGGGAAATGTCAATATGATTTGAAATGCAATAAATATTTAACAGTGACATATTCCGTATCATCAAAGTGATATGCAATGTATAAATTTGCATTTTTGCATTGAATTTTTCAGTAAGATGCTTTCTGTTACATCAGTAATAGATATAGGGGTTGATTTTTTAACAATCTATCTGATAAAATCTGTCTTTTGACTGGGCATTTAGTTTGGCTGTAATAAAAACACAGCATAAACATTTTGAGGAAGGGAAAAGTGAACACTGAGCTGACAAACTGGTAAACCAGGATGATAACACTACATACATAGCTACCAGCTTTAAATTATTCTGGTAAATGTACTTTGAAAGGATGTAAAAGAAAATTATGCTCCAAATCTATTTCTGCCCAGAGATCAACCATCAGTTGACTGTCATAATGACATTATGGTCTACCCAGGAGTTGAAAGCAGACAGCAAAGTGTGGACTTCTACCTACTTAGACACAGCAGAAAATTATTTAAGAAAAAGTAATTCAATCCACACAATTTTATCTATCCTTGACATTTGTTTCTTTTTTCACTGGTTTTATATTCTTCCTACTTTTCAATTACCCCAGGAAGAGGTTAGTTTTTCTGAGTATTTTCTTTTGTTGGTTTGCTATGCCTCCATGACACAAAATAAACACTAAAATAATTTTCTTCTTGGAGTTTTCCTTAGCTGTTGTGTCTTCCCCCCACTGCAGCCCTTCCCATACGCACTTAGGATCAGAGCATTATTTTCTTCTTATTTCTTGCATTTTGCAATTGGATCTCATTCAAATGTCCCTTGAAGTGAAGGAAATTGTCACTTGCAGAAATTGCTCCTCTACCTTTTTTTTTTTTTTTTTTTTTTTTTTTTCCTAATATTACCAGTATGGAATGTCTATTTTGTGAAGTTTCTGTTTGAAAAGTTCATTGAATTTTGAGCTTGAATAGTAAAGTGAAACTATATGCATTATGTATAAAAATGCTTAGTATTTGTTTATTTTTGTGGTGAATGAAATAAATGTACTTGGCACAGGCACAAGTTCAGGAACAGCTAATATTCTCATTATAAACCTCGATTTTACAACTTATGTGGAGATGTTTTATATTAGGTTTTAAATTATTTTCTGGTTGAATGAGCCTGTGGTTTAAAGGATAAATTAGGCCAGGGATGCTAGCCACCTTGGACAGAGTACTCAGCCTTTTAAGGCAGCTTTGTTAGGGCACTCATTCAAGATTTTATTTGTTGTTAATTAGCTTGCTGACATTTTGATACATTTTAGTATTAAACTGCCCACATATCCTCTCAAAAGCTTTTCTTCAAGGTCCTGATGCCTGTATCTTTCAGTACAAAACAAAATCCTTGACCATAGTCACTTTTCCACACACACAAATTTTGGATCATCTGTGTAATGGCTCAGAGAAAATGGCAACTCTCCTAACTTAGTGCGAGTCAGGAAGAGCAGCTCAATACTTTCTTTAACTGATTCAGAAAAGAAATAGAGGATTTTTTTCTCTCACAAGAAAAATGGCTGAAAAGAAAGCATTGCATTGTATTACTGAATAGTTGGGTTGCAAGATGAGGCTGCTCAATGCCAGGCTGTCAGGGTTCCCTGAAAAATACTTTAAAATCAATAAACTAAAAATTCAAAGTATCACTGTAGAAAATTTCACTTCTATACAATCCATGAAACCAAACTCAGAAATCCTTCTTTCTGAGAGTCTTCATCTGGAAAATTATGTTTGTTTTGAAGCAAAGTTGGACCTTAGCCTAATTTTGTGTCAAGTGGGAGCATGATTGAACCTCCTTCAACTGTGCTGGCATAGTTAAAGAGCTGGACTCAGGGCTGAGAGTGAGAAAAGGCTGGTTTAGTACTACAGCATTAGCACAAGTGTAAAAAGCTGCAAAGACAAAATGAATTAATGTCTGCAAGGACTGCTGTGGTCTGCATATGGAAGACAACATAAGAAAGCTAAGTACAAGCTTATTGTGTTTACCTGCACATTGGCCCAGAGCACAAAACTACAAAAATTGCTGTTCTGCTTTCTTTGACCTAATCTCCTTGAAGTTCAGGCATGCAGGCTTACAGTTACAGATAATAAATAGAAGAGCACAAGAGGTGTAATATGTAAAATAGATCAGTTTTTCCAAATATGTGTCAGATTTTAGCTGCAGGATTATGAGCAAAAAAGGAAAGCACTATTGGGTAATGTGAGATGTGTGAATAACTTGCTTTTCCCTCTCCTAGGTGAAGGTATTAGGTAGTAGGGGTTTATATATGTCTCCTCTCTGTATAGACACACATAAATGCCTTATTAGGAAAAAAAATCCTGATGGAAACCAATTAAAAGTAGTCAGCAAGATAAACCTACTCATCTTTGAGAAAGATGTGGTTGATGCTCTAATATTTCCACCACAGAGCTACATCAGCCTGTGATGCTCTAAGTAGGGGATTCACAGGTTAAGTGCAGCAGGACAGCAAGTGTTTAAAAACACTTCCCAGAAAAACACAATAGCAATTAAGCCAACCTAGCCTCCAGTCAATACATTGGCTTTAACTACATGTTTCAAGATACTGCTTTTAAATGCCTGCTATTTTAGTTAGGGGTACAGACAAAATAATGCTCATTTTTCCTGTGCATAATATTTACAAGCAATTCACATTGTAGGTATTGGAACAATTTTTCTGTATTTCAAAATTTTGACATGTAGACGTGCTCTTCATGAAACTCCAGCGTTCTTGTGCCAAAATTGGAATGTTGAAAACTTCTTTCTTAGTACTCAAAAATTTGACTTACTGCAAATTTACTTGTTTTAAACTGGCAATCCTGCAGTCTCTTCTGCATGCACATGTAGAGCTCCTTTTCTAGAGAAAAACCTGATGACAATGCCAAAGACTTTTAAGTTACATAATAGTCTTCCAATTCTGGGAAGTGATAGGGCTCTATAACAAGTATATAGCTACTCAGGTACTTATTAATCTTGATCAGTACAGCAAAAAGGTCCTATTTTTTATTTCAAATTCTAAGGAAAATGAAAATGTTTTTCAATCAAGAATGCAAAGGAAATATTTTTAAATGGGGGTGGGGGTTAGAGTTTGTCATTCATTCTCTTCATACATTTCCTATGTCTTTTATTATCAATTTAAATTCTTTTTATTCAAAAGTATTTCTAATCAATAAACTAAACCATTTTCTTTAAAATCTGTCTCAAAAATTAGGTTTCCTGATATTCTTTCTCCCTTCAGAAATATATATATATATTTGATGAAATGAAATCCAAAATTATTTTAGAATATATGAAAGTTGGAGCCCAGCTGTGCTCCCTGGAGTTTTTATTCCAACTGTAGTTAAATTCAAAGGAAAATTTGTATTTCTTTATTTGGAACTGAAACAGGCCCACAGTTTCACTTTCAATAAGTATATGGAAATCAATATGCTGTAATGTAGTTTATGCTATTTTTCAGTTTCCATCTGCTCCCTTCCATTGCATCTTTTTGTGAGTGACAGCATAATAATTGCTGTACCAATTAATGCCTTTCCAATCCAACTGCATCATTACTGCAAAATAAATGTTTTGCTTTGTAGCGGTTTGTCCTGCTACGAAACTTTGCTTTAGTTATTCCAATCATCTAACAGCAGAAAAGGAAAAGCTGCTTTGTCATCAGTAGCTCAATAGAAGACACTGTATATTCAATACAGAGAGTTGGCAGAATTTTAACCAGTATCAATTTATAAATAGGATAGCAGCAATCATTTATTTTCTGCCTTAAATGAAAGTATCCTTTTTGATGCAATAATAGCCACTTAACTGATTTGAGACTGAAGTAGAAGGTTTTTTGGGAGAAATGTTTTCTTTATCCAGAATAAAATATGGAGTCTCTTTCTTTGCAACAAAAGCTCTTAGAGGATAAAAGCTTCCATCTGAAATAAGCAGTCATAATAATTTAGTTCTTTTCAGTAAGAGTTTAATTTTCCCTAGTAGGCTTTCAATGCATAACTACAGTGCCTTTCCCACTTTGTCCTGTGTCCTAACAAAAATGCTGCGAAGAATATCAGAGGTTGAAGCACTTTGAGACAAGCTTCCCTGTTCAAACAGTATCCTCAGTGCAATCTGTGAGCCTCCTCTGGTATAAATAAGAGCTTTCACTGCTGTTGGGAAAGTCCTTAGAGAACACAAATCTAGATTAAAGTCTGGTACTAGTTTTGGGGACTTTTCTGGCTCAAAGGCTGCATTTATATTGTCCAGTGAGAATTGTGTGAGGAAACACCATAGAACTAACTCCTTCTCACTAACATTTCATTCCTGGAACATCTGTTAGCTAACTGGGTTTTTTCCACCTTCTTGCGCTATCCTTTTGAGCAATGATAAAATCTCATCGTCTCTGTTTGCCTGCTTCCCAGATTGTTCTGTTTATTGGGAACAACTGAATTTTCCAATTAATATTTCTAAAAAGAAATGATTGCTTTACAATGGAACGAGTGATTCGCTTTATTTACTCTTAGCTTGCACTGATTGATTCATAGATATTTCTTTTGAGCAGACTTATTTTTCTATAGCATTTATAGAAACATCTATAGCAATTGCAGAACTCTTGAAATCTTAAAGTCTCAGAGACTTCCAAATACAAAACATAATACTAATAAAGATATCCAATTGGCTTTAATTTAATGATTTCAATTTTGTGTTCATAATCTCAGAAATGGAAATGTCAAATTTTATTTCCAAAAATACATTTATTATTCTTACCTAGAAAAATAGAAATGCGTTAGAAGTATG
Organism: Eulacestoma nigropectus; assembly: GCA_013397775.1. NCBI lineage: Eukaryota > Metazoa > Chordata > Aves > Passeriformes > Eulacestoma > Eulacestoma nigropectus. The sequence goes on along the minus strand of VZTE01005386.1, from coordinate 708,868 downwards.
TCCTTTTGTTTGTAAAGTCATCTGTTCAGAGGTTAAGAAATCCCAGATGAAAGCTTGCTGTGCAGCTGCAAACATCTTTATTTTTACCTAATGGCTATCTCATATGAGGTAATTAAAGGCCTGCAGCAGAAGCTGAAACACAGGAGTATCTGGTTCTATTAATTTTTAATCACTGTACTGCAGAAACATAAACTTATATTAGGTCTTGTATGGGGAAAGCTTAGTCATGGGGTTTCAAAAGTGCTCCTGCATCAGAGCTGTAGCAGCCTGGTGCCGATGGCATTCACCCACATTTGGTGGCACATTGCTCACAGGTCATCATTCGCCAAACAAACCATCTGGCAGGGAAACCAGCCTGAGAAAAAACCTGCCATCTCTTCCCCTTGGCTGCTTGTTCCTGCCCCTCAGCTTTGCCAGTACAGAGATTTGTAGGGCTCTTGCGAACCAGATGACCAAAGCGCTTCAGTCTACAAAGCAACTTTTCAGTCTCAATGGCTCAACTGAGGGACAGTGAACAGCAGTGTCGGTGCAGAGCAGAAAGGGAACATTTTCAGCTGATTTTCCACAGAAAGTGTAATGCCAAACCTTACCCAAAGGCAGAGGGGAATTTTAACACAGGAGTTTTACATCAGAGATGAGTGCTCTAACCAAAGAACATCAGATGAGAATCCCTTGAATTCTTGTATTGGAAAAGAAAAGAGTGACCTTTATTTCATTTAGAAAAGAAAAAGAGTTGGCACCTGCATTCTGGTTAAGAATTTGAATTCCACATCTGAAACAGAAACATCTCCCAATAAGCAGCAGTAAGGGAGCTTTTAAAGCTTATCCCTGGATCTCTTCTCCTTTTTTTTTCTTTTCATTTAGCTGAGCACTGCAAGTTTTCTCTCAGAAGTTGTGATCGATCTACTTATATGTACATCATTCACTGCTGTTACTAGGAAACCATTGGGTTTTTCCTCTAAAGAATTGTTATAAATAAGCACCATGCCATGAAATAAGATCCTTGTGTATACTGCCTCTGCTTCCAACATAATTAAGATCAGGAAAAATCTAATTTAACGTCATTTGCTGGGTTACATTAAATTTTCTTGATGGATCATTCATACCTAATTGCTTTGGACTGCAGCTTCATTGCGTTCTATAATCCTGAGAGTAAATTTGAATAAAGGATGAGGCAGGCTGAATAATACTTATGTTTCCAAGGTCCTGTCCTAGAGCAGAAAAAAAAAGCAACTTTTCCTTTGTAAGCCACGGGAAAAAAACTCCCCCAGCTCTATTAGTGTCTTCAGGTCTTGAAATCTATGTGAAACAAATTCATCTTATGCTGACTTCAGAAGAATTGTAGGGAAGAGTTAGTTTTACATTCTTAAAAGCAGCTGTGGTACCAAAGAGCTGCAAAATCCACTAAGAGCATTCTTCTTCTTCATCTTCTTCATCTTCTTCTCTCTTAACCTTTTAAAGCCCATATATGACTGAAGCAGGATATTTAGAAAGCTGTGGAACTTTAATCCTTTTCTGCAAAAACTTTACATGTATCTTTAGTTTCAAAATCCTTACTGCTGACAGAAAGTGTAACTTTGGAGACACTGCAGTACCTAGGGCTCCATAAAGCTGATCTGCTGTATGAATATTAAAATAATATTTAGGAATGCAAATTAAAGTATCTATTATACTTTAGAATTTCCACTATGTGATATGCTGAATTTTAACAAAAAGCTGAAAAACTTTTGGAAATTTACTGCTTAGAAGTCTTAAGTCAAGTTAGAACCATTGGACTATTTTATTATTTTGCCACCATAATTTTTATTCGTTTATTGAAGTATCATAATATAGTTGTGCTTTTTTAAAAACATAAGTTGAAAGTAAACATATTGCCTAGATCCATTCTTCCCAAACTCACAAATTTTCTATTACCCATAGCTTTCTCATTTCTTCTCTTTCACTACATATTCTCGCAGTTAGGAGAGAAGTCGTCACTTCTCCTCCTTAACCCCTTTGCTTACAGAATGGCAAAAATCAGCCCTGTTGTGACATTTAGCATCTACAAATTTTCTTTTAAAGAACAGCAAGGGATGTGCTGGCTTTTGAGGTGTATATATAGAGGAAATGAAAGACCTGAATTTAATTACCTTTTTAACCCTAATAGGTTCAAATTAATCTTCTACATTCTAAGAGACTGCCTGAATTCCTTAGCTAGAAATTAGTGGCTAGACATTAGTGTATTAGAGGCTAGAAATTAGTGTATTAGGGGCACTCTTCATTACTGTATTAAAGCTGCACTATTCTACAAAAGTGGGCTTAAAATTAATTATAGAAGATACAGCACATTGCACAAATAGGCCTGAGTTTAGGGAACTCCTTGGTTGGTAAGTCTCTTTACTCCTGCTCGTTGTCACAGAGTTTGCTTTATGCTCTTTGGATAAAATACATGAAGAGAATGAAGGAAAATTATACCTTGACATGCTTTATTTATCTTTATTACTAGGAAAGAGACAAATATTATATAGGAAATCATGTGCCTGGTTTAGCAGTTCCTTATGGCATTTAAAATACTACGATTCTAGCTTCTGGGTAAAAAGAAGGAAAGATCTTACATCCTGAGAAGGGAAAGAGGCAGATTTGGAACACAAAATTAAAATCTAGAATCATCAATCTTCTCATGTTTAGGTTTGCATTAGATTAAGAAATAAAGTAACAGAAATTGTGATGTAATCCCAAATAAAAGTAAAAAATTAATAAAGACCTTATTTAATATCATGCTTAAAAGTTGGTCAAAGCAAAAAAACTTTTAAGACTATTCACAAACATTATCAGCTACTTCATAGCTCAGAGCTCACAGCCACCGTACACTTTAATTCATTTTGATGCCAAAGCTTCTTGAAGCAGAAAACATTCAAACCTTTCATCTCAGTCTAGTTTTGGTAGCCAACGTCAATTTAACCCAATGAATGAATAGTAAAAATACACATTAAAAAATCATCCTGCTTGCTTGTGCTGTGAAAGGGATTTTATGACCATTAGCATGCCACTGGGAATTCAGATTCTGGTTTTTATTGTCTTCAGTGTCACTAAGATTTGCCTTTTATTCTATTTTTCATTTAGTTGTGTTTTTTTCTCTCGGTCCCTCCATTGCTCTGATAGTCTCATGTTCAAGGGGAATCATGGGCTTCTTTCATGAGGAAGTCAGTAACGTGTTATGATCAAACTTTTCCAAATGCAAGTTAGGAAAAGTTTTCCCAAATCCAGTGAACATCATCCTTGGTTCCAGCACTACTGAGCCACTCTAGAACGCTGCTATCTGTTTTGAAACATTTCAGCATGAGCTAAATTCTTTAGTATTTGAGTCTATACCATTGTAGCTATTCTTTAATATCTCTTTTTTATGTGGTTGACATAAAAATATGATTTTGCGTTCCTACAGATAATTAGTGTATTAAGACATTTTTAAAAGTATCATGTGAAACCATTTTGAATCCAAGCTTCAATATACATTTCCAAAAAAGAAATAGAGAATATTTATTGCACTTTGGAAGGGTTTTTTTTGTTACTAATTAAATCTCAATTTCAAAAGGAAATATGAGGTAGGAAAATGATCAGGTTATAGAATTGGGTCATCAGGGTTACCTGAGTTTCATCTCTGGCTTTTCGCACATGGTTTCCCATCTTGCTGATGAAAGCCATGGTTATATGAGATTCGCAAGCCCATCTGAAAGAGCATCTGGCACATCCTCTTCCCAACCAGTATTCTGCCATGTGCACGATATCCCACCTCCAGTTCATTTTGGAATTATGATGATGCTGTGTTTACCTGACAAACTGGTATCCTGTTGAAGGACAGCAAGTAAATGAAGTGGCATTTGTGGGACTAATCCCTTTGAAACCCCTGGCATTACTTTCACCACTTGGGCAGTGCTTCAGGTAAAAAAGACGTGTGCTAGTTATTTGTCAGTCCTAACTAACATAACTAAGACTTATAAAGTACACAGATATGACACTGAAATTTTGAAAAAAATTCTCACTCTAAATTATGCCTGAGTTGGGTCTGGGACGTTTTTGCCTTTGCTGGCAATCTGTCACAAACTTGTGCCCTCAGCTACGGGAAATACCTTCTTCTGCAGCCCCAGAAGAGCCCGATGAAGCCAGTCTGCTCTCCAGGCACCCTGGCACCGTCGGGCAGTACGAAGTTAATCCGCTGGGGTCCGTGTCCGTGGTGAAAGGCTTCAAAGCCCAGTTACATCTTTTGTGTTCACGTCTCCACCCTCCAGGTCACAACCTCGGCTCAGCAAAGGTGTCCCGGGCGCAGACATTTCCCAGCTACCCGTCGGAGCAGGGCGAGGAGCACCAGCAGTCCCTGTCGCTGGCCAGCAGCTACGCCTTCAGCTACGGCTCGGGGCTGGTGCAATGACAGCTGGGGGCTGCTGGCCAAGATGGACAGTTGAGCCTGGAGCCTCCCACCAGGACCGGGGAGCCGCTGGCCCCTTCTGCACCCACCATTTGCCGTGAAAACTGATGCCTACCAGCTCCAGCCGGGGCACCGCCAATGCGGAAACCTGGAGAGGCGGCTTCCCCGAAGCAGAGGCTAAGTCTTTATTTATTTATTTTGCTGTTCCTTTTGTTGATATGTTCAGAAAAGAGGGTGTTGGGGGGTTGGGGGGAGGGAGGAAGGGGGACACATCTGTGTTGTAAGAAAGTGGTGGAAACAAATGAAAATGTGTTGGTTGGTGTGAAGGTTTCTGCATGACCAGAGAAGGTCCCTTCTGGGGCTCCATCGCAATGGCACATTAGACATTGGGGCCTTCTTTCCCACCCCCACCAGCAGGCCAGCCTGTCTTCACCCACAACCTTTGTAGGTCCTTGCCACAGCCTGCAATTCCCGCTGGAGTCACTGAAATGTCGCCAACTCGAGATGCAGCATCAGTGCTGTGGGGGTCACCTTCAGACCTGAGCAGGTTCACTCACTGCCCTAGAGGGTGGTTGGGTGTTTTTTGAGCCAGACACCAACATATACTGGAGTAGCAGGCTGATATGTCTTGTTGGGAATAGGGTTTGATGCATTAAGGCAAGGTTATTGCCTAGTCTGGCTCTAATCTTAAATTTCTGGGGCACAAATTCATCCCTTACACTTGCAATTCTCCTGACGCCCCTAAGAACTGTGAGCATCCCTATCAGCAGCACAGTCTTGTCCTCAGAACTGCTGCAAAGTCTTCTGGTTCGCAAATTATTTAGGTAACCATGGCTGCAAGCCTGACTTTAAAAAGGGGGAAAACTGTTCTTCAAACAAATAAAAGTGGGCCACATGCTCAGCTGGTGCTGCCTGTGCCACAGCTGGGCCAGACATGGTAGAGCGGAGCTCTGGTCTTGTCTTTCTGGTCAGCGTTACTTTGATTTTCTGTGTTTCCTTCTCAGATTTCTGTTTTAGATGCACATTGTATCTTGTATGGTCATGTGTCAAGCATCTGTTTACTTTCAAAAGGAGGATGAGTACCTCTCAATGGAAATCTTCTGTCTTTGGAAGACGTCTTTAAAAACGAACTGTAGTAGGTGTGTTCGTAATCAGTAATGAGGGAATAAGTTGGAAGGCATACCTGTAGGTGGGGAATGAATTTTATCTGTCCTGAACATTTAGATTTTTGTAACTGTTATCAAATATTTATGTACTCCTCGTGGTACCCTGAAATGTTTGAAACTGTGAGGAGAAAAATCTGCCCTCTTACATGATCTGAGCAGCCCTGTGTTCTGTTCCCAATGTGAAACTATTGCCATGATTACCAGAGGGATTTGGCTCATTGGTTGTTTCGCAGGACAGGTTGAGGAAATGTATCAAGGAGAAGACACATAGACTCTTTTCCAATGAAACAATCGGTTTTATGTACTATAATTTAACTGAAAAATGCTGTTGGGTTGTTTTATATATGCACATTATATATATGTATTAAAAGGTATGAAAGAAACTTCTGCTTTTGATTAAACATTTACTGATACAGTATGGTTAGCTTTTCTCCAACCATTTTCCCAGCTAAGAGACCTTGCAGACTTACAGCTTTCTACACCTCAGTGAACAGCTGCTGAATAAAAAAGCTTTGTGATCCACTTGAATGAAACACTTCTACCCCACTACAATCACCTTTATTTATTTTTCCCCTTTTTCCTTGTCTCATTCACTACCTCTTTTCCTTCTCACAGTGCTGCCATACTCAGGAATAGGATGGCTCCCTACAGAGAGTATTTTGATGAGCTAAAATAAAAACTGCTCTCCCACGCTGTCAGGGCGCTATACCTATGTGCTCTCAGAGCTGTACCCATCAAGGAAGCTTCATTCACACTTTCATTTAAGAAAAAGATTCAAGTGACATTTTGCTTAGGGAAAATTTCCAGTTTACAAATGTTAAATGCAAAATGTGATACAAAAGGATAGATATTCTGCTGCTGTAATTCTGTTATTCAGTGCAGCTTTGCCAAATATTTGCCTTTTGGGGAAAAGGTCAGTTATTTTTATTCCTTTGCAACTGGGATTCTTTCACTTGCCCTAAAATTATAAATATTTTCTTTGAAACTCCTTAGATTAAGTTTTCAATATGTTCTACAGGTTTCAATGCTGTGTCCAAGTAACTTTTTTCCTCCGTGACTTGAATACTAGTCATTTAATAATTACATATTCTACATAGTCCAAAAGTGGGGAAACGGCAAAACAGTAGAATGTCGTAACTGCTTTATAGTTCCAGTGTCCTTATACTTTAAGAACCTATCTAAATCCTCAGCCTAGTGCTTCAACTGTATTTCGATAAAAAGCGTGAGGTCTATATAATGTTCATTTCCTGGGGAACAGTTGGTGTCTGTGGCTTTGTCTTCCTATGCAGTACCTAAATATTGTCAAGTTAATGAAAATGTAGATGCTATTTTCAAAGAAAACACACCAAAAAAGGGAGAGAGGGGGCATTATAGCAGTTTTAGCTATATGTATGGCCGTATATAGCAGTTTTACTAAATATTTTGCTTTTCATGCAACCATCCTCTCAGCTCATACATTTATAAAATACCTGTGAGGTCTTGTACAAGACACAGAAAATTGAACAAAGCTGCAGCACACAAACAATCTAAAGCAAATCTGACCTGTTGGGAACCTATTTCTTGTAGAGACTAAACACAAGCACACTGAAAGTTGAAAATGAGGGTGCAACTTCACAATGTACTGTAACACAGTCTAAGAAAACCGGGAACCTGAAGCACAAAGGTATTCAGGAGCCAGTGGATGCTGCCTTTAGTGCCACTCCAGAACAGCAGATGATATCACTGTAACATTGGTGCATTCACATAGCTTCCACAAATGTTCCTCAGAAAAGCTCCATGAGAACCAGGCAGACACTGTGACAACAGTTTGCCAGAAAATTCTGGTTTTGTGGAATTACTTTAATTCCTGGCAAATGCCTGTTGATAACCTAAGTGGTGCCCCACTGAGACTACTTTGTACAGCTCCTAGTGCTTCCACCAGAAGGAAAACTCTCTCTTGGAACACATGGTAGAGCTGCCTGCCTAGAGACTACAACGGCCTTTAAATAGACCCAGGGACCCCATGGGACTCTGTTCCAGTCTCGGCTTTCTTCATGTGCAAGGCACACAGGTAATACGTCTTCTCCTGACCCAAGAGTTGCTCTCTGTTTTCAGCTAATGAGCTGTGAGGAGATGGAGGGCAACAAAATGTCTTCAGTGGTAACCAGGTGCAGCTGGTACAAATGGAACTTAGCATTAGTACATTATAAAATAGAAGAAATAAAATAAAGCTATTGCTTTCATTTCTGGTTCTGAGGATGTGTTATGAATATATAACTGTAACTGTGATTTGCATTTTTTTAAAATCACCCTTTGATAACAATATATTCACCCCTATGAACCAATTACACACAGCATTACTAAATATAGCTGCTAATATATCTTAACTGTGAATATTATAGATTGATGCATGCTGGTACTTTTGATTTTGAAGTCACTTGGTGCAGAAAAGGTGAAATTTAAAGAGACTGCTAATAAATCATCTAGTGGTGCTAAGGAACTTGAATAGTCCCATTTTTTAAACGGCTGCATGTCATTATTTATAGTTTAAATTGTCTGTGAGTATACTCGTCTGCAACAATTTCATCTGCCTATGTAAAGGAAAAAGAAAGGAGAATCTCTTGTTGCAGTGAGTTTGTTGTTTTACTGAGGAAATATTTAGGCATTACTTTTTGTGGCAGGCATGTGGTCACATATGTCAAGTTCTGTGTCCTTGGGAGGTTTTCCTAGGTTTATTTTCTTCATTTTTTTTGTTCCACAAAAGCTACAAGTAAAGCTTGAAAATGTATTGACAAACCAAAGAAGTTTGTTGAGACATTGACAATAGCTGCTCTCTTTTGTTTTGTCAAAAGTCTACCATGACATTTCAGGAAAATACTTCATTCCACAACACATGTATAAAAATCCTGTTGGGATGCAGAAAACTATAATCAAGTTTTGTTCTGAGTTAGTAAGACTTTGCTGGAAGAGGGGTTGAAATTGAGTATCTGAGGGCAAAAGTGTTTTAAAGTGCTCTCTATAGCAATAATTCAAGTACAAAATACAGCCTTCAGGCACTCACTTATTTAGAAGTTGCTAAGTGCAGGCAATCTGTGAAGACCCTTACCTGCTTACGGCAAAGAGAAAAAAAGGTCAATCATTAATCATATCTATGTATTGCATTTATCAGAAAAGGAATTAACTTCATGCTTGTTCAGCTTTCCAGTCTAATAGGCAATGCTATGAGGAGTAGGGTTTTTTGAGATATTTGATCTCTAGGAACTGACAAAGACCATCAGCCTGTAGCATATAAACCTCTACTCAGACTTAGGTCACCAGTCACATGTGCTAGTTTTCATCTGCTAACCTAGAAACTGCAGAGTGGTTTTCCATTAGAAAATACAATTGTCTTGAATGGCTGTGCGTTTTAGCATGAAATACAGAATTATTTACAAAATACTAAAAAGGAAGGAGTAATGAGTTCCAAGTAATCTCTACTTTAGTGTTTAATATCAGTGTATTTTGGTTCCCTTTTATACCTGCTGCAAAGGAATAAGTGTGGCTTTTATCCTTACACAGAATAGAGTGAACAGTGGAAAAAGTGTGAAAAGCTGCTCTTTGATTACGAAAATAGATCCAACAGCACTGGAGAATTTCATTTTTCCATGCATCATCCAAATACTTGTGACTCTTTCCAAACACACTTATTACCCAACAGGATATATTAGAATTTTACATTTTTCACCACAGACAACTGGTCAGAATGTCTGCCTGTGTTTTGTAAGTAGAAGACAATGACTGTGCAACACCACTGTAGTGACATAACTTTAAAATCAAAGGGCTGGATATATGAATTCTGCAGTTGTAAAGTCTTGCACTACATTAAGGGTGCTGTGTTTGTTCTTGATATTATAAATAAATGCTCTTCACTTTTTAGTTTAGATAAAAAGGTGAGGTTTATTGGAAACAAGGATAGGCCTATGGTGGAATGAAAGAAAGCTCAAAGAATATTGACTCCTTTGTTGTAACAAGAAGTTTGTCTCCCTGTCCTTACAAGACAGTAAAAGATAATGGGTGAAGGTGCTGTGTGTTCAGCAATTATTTAAATTGCATTATGCTTAGAAACCTAAGTATTAGAATCTGCTGGCAAACTGGTTCTTTTGAGGAAAATAGAAGTTTCGCTTTGCAAAGATCTTCACAGGCATATGCAGCTCGACAGATTTTTAGACACAATTAAAACAAATACGATAGTAACTGAGGTTTAAGTATGATTAAATATAATTAAAGCATTTTAAAATGTCCGTATTGTTATGAATATTGCAAGTTGTAATGGAGACAATATTTCCTTTTTGACTGAATGCAAGCTCAAAAAGTAATAGGCTTTTTAATATGAAGAAGTTAATCTTTTTAAATATCATGTTTAAAGTCCCAAAGAATGAATTTCATTGGGGTTTTTTGTTGCTTTGATACAGAAATCCTTGTGAGGTCCAACAGTTTTACTATGTTCTCTTACAGTCCTGGGATTGTCAAGTGCATTAATATATTTTGCAGTAGACTTTTTTCCTGTGGGAATATTTGACATGAATGAAGTTAATTTTTAATTAGGCTACACATTGTTTTCAGTCTTTTTTAAAATTGTATGATAGCAAGACAGAGTGGGCGTAGAAAATAGCACAAAATTAATTGGCTATTTTGGCAGTTCCATACCAATAACCAAAATAAGGGTTTCAGTTAAACACTTATTCTCTCATCACTGCTCCTATACTTAGAATAAATTACATAAAATAAAATTATCCTTGTGAATGTTAATTGTCGCATTTCCTGAGCTTCCATAGATGACAGGCTGTGACAGGAGATATCCAGAACTGCTTTTTGGAAATTGATCTGATTTGAGATGGTTACAAGGAAAAATAGAAAATACATGAAAAAAAAGTGTTATGACTTCTTACCGAAGAATGATACACACTAACCTTTTATTTCTTTTTACGTCTTTGAAAAGCATCATTGTAGAAAGGTAGAGAAATTTATGAATGGAAGTGCAAAATGTGGTAATAAATCAATGAAAATAAAAACAGATTCTGTAATCTTTAAAAAGATTGGGAGAAATTAGCAAATGTTAAGCACACAGCAGTGGGCCATATTGAGTGCAAAACACTTTCCCATGGCATTCAACTTCTTCTTCTCCTTTATCAGGAGCTGAAAACAATGTTTTGTGTTCAGTCTAATTCAAAGCTCCAAGTTACCCTAAACAAATGGACTGAGGAGTGCTGGGTTCATTTTCCCTAACCTGGCTGCCTAACATGCATTATGCAGTATAGAAAAAACAGTATTTTGCACAATGCAGCACCATTTTTATCACACAACTTTGTGGAACTTACTGCAGCCAGATATTGTCAAAAATATGATTTAGAATATTTCACAGCTCATTGAATTCTGGGTGATGAAAGCAATATCTTCCTTTATGATCCATAAAAGTACATACAGAGGTGCTCAACCTTTATTCTTCTAATTACAAAATGTTCTGGCAGAGTTCTGTGGGAAAGTTCCTCCCATTCTACCATTGTTGGGTAAATTATAGACATTTCAAAGAAAATAATAAATGTCTGCTTAAGACAGTTTTATTTCAGAGGAAAAAAAAGGGTATTAGCAGAGATTAATTTGAATACATGTAAATATTTCTAACATACATTCTTCAAATACACATATAGACATCAGCACAGAGATAGGTATTGAAGAAAAAAAGAAAGATACTATGCTTTTGTTTATATCTTAGTATGATAAGCTATTGATCACTTAAATAATTTTATAAAATGTACTGGTTAGTGCTACAAATGAATTATTTAGTGTAACAACCTAATTGAATAAGCTGTTAAGAGAGGTGTTAAATACCCTTTAGAACCACTGAGATGCTTTTTTCTAAAACTACAAAATTCTCTTTAAGTAACCATAAGGTTAGAAGAAATACGTCAGCCATGGCTAGTAATTCATATTAATTATTTTGTCTAACTATACAGGCTGACGATGTGGATAGTGTGGAAGTAATCTTTTGAAACTTGTGTTAGATAGCTTTGTATATTTCCTTTGGTATTCCTAGCTAGAACATTATGTCCTAAGTTGTATGTAGGGATATATAACTGCAAGGCTATAGCACAGATAGTAAGGTAAATCTACAGCTTTATAAATCAAGCCTAATCAGGGCCAAGAAATTAGTCAGAGCAGTGGCACTAGTCAGTCCTATGGCATGGTGGCAGCCAGCCCCAGTAGTATCTGAGCTCACACAGCTGAGGCTATGTCAGTGTTCCTGAGGCTCCCCTGCTTTAATGGAAGTGTTGGCAAACTGATCACTTTTTTATCCCATGGTTATCCAGATGCTCACCCTCTTCTCATAACTCTCAATGTGTTGTACTATTAGAAAAGAACAAAAAAAAAAAGTTAGGGACAAAAGCAGAGACAAGAACCCTCTTGGTGGAGGAGTGTCCTACCAAGCCCTGCAGTCTCTTCTTCATCCTTAAAGTATGAGTTATTTCTGTGCAGGAGCCCAGCTTCAGAGGGCGGGGGGGAGGGCATGCTTGCTTGTCTGATGCAGGACGGGAGAGAACTGGGAAGGGTCTCCCATTTCCTGAGTGATTTGGCAGGTATGATGCTGGATGAACCAGCATTTCATGTGACAGTGAAAAGCCTGGTCCAGTTTAGTGTTTGGTGTTTGGAAGACTGCTGTGGGTCCCTAGCCTGGGGGTGGAACCTTTCCTATGAGATATCAAAGGAGCAGTGAGCCCACACCATGTGCCCACACATACCCTGACACCACACCTCAGCGAGGCACAGCTGTGAAGGTTATGTCTTGTGCTCTAGCCCAAAACGGTTCCCCAGGAATGTGTGAGTTTTGGGAGTGTCTTTTATGTTGCCTTACTTACACCTTAAACAATATGGTCTGAGAATGTGGCGGATAGCTTCTACTCCTGGGGTCCACAGCCTAAAAGAACATTTTAGCACCTATCTTGTAGACCGACAGGCTGGTTTTGGAAATAACTCTTAGTGTCAGACTTACAAAGCTGTTTAGAGGATTAACTCCTATTGAGCATCTCAGCTTTGAAGGAAGTTGCACTAGGGAGTACTCACTGAGACAGAGTTTCAGCTACTGTAAATAAATACCATTGATTTGGACTTTCACAGAGCTCCATAACAGAGTAGATTTAAAGGAGCATGATGCACGTAAGATTCAAAAATATATTTTAAAGATCAGAGTCCTGGTGCCCTGACACCTTTACAATTACAAAAATAAAAATCATCCTCCTTAAAAAAAATACATGCAAAACAGCACCCAAACAAACAAAACCAAAAAAACTCCACCCCTAGAAATGAATCTAGTAGTGAGATCAATCCTCTGAACAATCCTCTGAATCTGAAATCTTTCCTTTTTCTGAAGTAAAGTTTCTTATTTGGATCTCTGAGGAGTAAACTAACAAATGCAGGTAGCAGCTATACTTCAACTGTTCTGCCTGCTGTTTTCTTGGTCCTCTCCTCCTGTCCCCTAGTCCTGGGATAAGACCTGGAGAGGAGGCAGGTGGTTAAATTGCACAAGAACAAGCTGTTTCTGAGCATTCTTGAAAACATGTAGGTGCGTAACAGAGAAGGTGTCTGGGAATTTAGGTCAGGTGGAGGTCAGAAAGGGGGTTAATTGCTGAACTACCCTGCCAAATGTGGGGGTGTGGAGGAGTCCAGCTTCTTGTGTTCCTTGGTGGGTCCAGCCCTTAAAACAGCCTGTTTCCTCACAGAAACACTGTTTTACCCCAAGACGCACAGCCAAGGGAGAGCAGAAGACTAGCAGAAGGAGAAGTATCATGAACATATTACAGTCAGAGAAGTTCTTTAAGGTAAAGAACTGTATCTGAAATGAATAAAGAAAATAAGGTTCTAACTTATTACAGGTTCTTAACTCTAACTAAGGTTCTAACTTTCACCTTCTTTCATAGACTGTGAGTTTCTTTTTCGTCCTATTGATCCAAACTCTGGTGACTGCCTTTCCTACATTCAGAAGTCTTTTTCAAAGTGATGTAAGTTTACACCCTTTAAAGACTTAGTTGTACTATTAACCATTGAAATTCCTTTGAACATTGAATTAAAACATTTGCCTTTTTGACCCAATTAAAAAGATTAATTTTATTATTATGGAAAAGGTTTTACTTTTCTTTAATCTCATATATTCATTTTCAAATCACACAGATGGTAGTTACCCTAGAATACCCTTCAAGGTATTCAACACTCAGTTTTAATGACAACACATTTTATTATATTTATTTCCTTTCAGTAAAGTTTCTAAGACCTTAAAAAGCCCACAGAATTATTTTATAGTTTAGATGGTATGCTGAGCTGGTTGCTATCCATGGTTGTATCATTTTGCTTCGCTCATTCTTTTTTCCTCCCTCTTAACTATTTGAGCAAGTGGTGCAGCATGAAATAGCACAGTAACTGTTCAATATAAAATTTCCAAATTACAGTTGATGAAGTTTATTCAAAAGAAATGAAAAAATTTCCGAAAGGAAAGGACAAATCTATGGGAAATATTGAAACTAAGCAGCAATAAACAATGGTTTGTTTACACTGGAAAGTCTATTTACGTAATCCAAACAGCAAACAAACTCTTACTGGGTCTCAACTTGCCAGCCTCATAAAATATTTAAAGAGTTCTAATACTGCATTTCAAATTGAGCTTTTGGAAGTTTCTCTTGTGTGTAGCTTACTAGTTTTGAAACCAATGAGAATATTGTTAAGTTTGGGGTTGTTTTCTTTTTGGTTTTAATTTGTATCAGTCACTTGTTCAGCTGCTGTTCACTGATATTACTATGGTACAAAAGTGAAGCTGTTGTTTCGGGATTGTTTTTTGAAAAAAAAATATTGTTCTTATTATGCTATGTGTGATGTGATTTTCCCTGTGGATTATCCTGGTAGAACTAATATGTTTACGGAATTTGAATTAAAACAGATTAAATACCTGCAAAGGAGTGCACTACAGATTTTGTTTTCTCTTTAAGTCTCAAAAATAAGGAATTGTTTCGAAAAGACAAGCTGAAAGTACCAAGAGAGAAAAGAAATAAGGGCAGTACCACAAATAATCAAAACAATCTGGTATTCCAGATATTTAACCTCAGCCTCTCCCCTTTTTTTACCCTCAGTAAAGCAGGGATGTACTTTGACTGTCTCTAAAAGCAGTAAAAAAATACCATATTCTCAGTTTATGGATGTTTGTGTATCAGGATTCCAATTGAGAACTTCTGTGTAATCAAATCCATTACATTATCATTTTGGCATTTTACTATCTGGGGGATCATAAGAAATGACCCAATGCTACAAGGTTTCATTTGTACGGCTGTGCACAACGTAGAATTATCTGCTATGACATTGGATAACTCAGGAAATAAACCAACTTGTTAGTAGTACAGTTCTGTGTATCCTCTTCAATTTCACATTCAAGCATTTGTATATCTGAAAACATTCAGCAAGTGAAATTTAAAAAAACCCAAACATCCATTGCAACGTGTCCTTGTTCAGGAGTACAGAAAACCAAGCCAAGATGTTTTTAATGGTATATGACACTGTAAACAACTTAAGTCTTCAGCATAAGTTGAAAGGACGCTTTAGGATTTTAGATTTTTAGCTGAAGTGTAGGATAACCACATGACGCTATTGTTGCTCAAATAGTGAAGAGAAGCCTTGTGTCCATGTTATTCTCAGAAGAACCTAGGCTCCTATTTTCCTGTGCACATGAAGAAAGCTTTCCACTGGAGAAGGCTGCGCAAAATGTGCTTTTCACTGTCAGGCTGTGATGCTCTTCCCAGCCAGCCAAGCAGAACCGGTACCTGATTTGTAGGCAGACTTATGATGCCTCCACCACTAACCCCTTTCAAAAAAAACAAACAAACAAAAACCCCAAACACTGTATCCAGCAACATTTTTACATATGCTTCAAGAGAAAAGTAGAATCAGGCATAGGTGGGCCAGGCACACAGTTTGCAGTATGCAGACATAGACGATTATCAGCTGTCATGGTAACACCTTCATTTACTGGTATTCTGTCCTCAGTAATTCAGCAGATTTGTAAAAGGCCAAAAGATGCATAGATCCTAATTCTCAGGTCTGCCTTCTAGTTCTCTTTGTTTAAGGATTTATTTTTTTTGTCTGTTTGTTCAATTTCTGTGTGATTTCTTCTGTAGGTTTCAGCAGAATATATACATATGCACACATACAACTACATATGTATGTGTATTGTTTTGTAAATGTTCTCAGTCATGCTTTCTTCTGCTTTGCATCACTCATACACCTTCCATGTTCTCATTTATTTTTTGCGCAATTAAACCTTATAATAAATTATTAACTATAACCTGACAATGACAGAGTCTTCATGTTTTGTTTTCTTCTGGGCTTGGGGGGAGTGGAGGGGGTGAAGGAGTGGGGAAGGAGAGCAGGGGCTACACTTCAATTCCATCCCTAAATAGAAAACACTGAAATTACTGTGGTGAGTGGCAAGAAGCCTGTAAAACCACAAAGCTGTCAGATACCAAGCTGCTATTCATACTTTTACATCTAGGTTCCAGGAGCCCTGATACATTTGCTTTTGTCAGCTGAATAGTACTTTGCCCGGCAGCAAAATAACACCTCCTGTGTGGAAAATCATGGGTGTTTATTATTCTATAGAGCTCTCAATTTGAGATGCAAAAACCATGAACGAAGACAACATCAAACACATTTTCTTTCTCACCCTGTCACATAGGCTTCTCATACACATAGATTTCTCAGACCAAATTAACTTTATGTAAATGTATGCAGCTCCATTCTGGATATCAGAACTGTTCTAAAATTGATGCTTAAGAGTCCACCTACTAGGTAAAAGTGTTTCAATTGCAGAAGGACAAATAGTCTCTAATCCTGCATATGAATTAAGGGATAGGGTAACTCTGCAGGCTGCAATACAACACCAACACAGCCGGGGTCACGTCACTGTCCCACCAAAGCAGCCCAGGCAGTGCCTAGCACAGCCTGTTCAACCTTCCACATCTTGCTAGCACAGAGAAAATAAAGTCTATGCTGAAAATAAAAGGCCTTTGTTTACTTCATTCTTAAGAAAGAACCTAACAGTCTTTTCTTATGTTCGTGTGAGACGTTTTTGCAGTTGACATAAATCTCCTCTGTCTGCTGGAGTGATGATTCTTCTCCTCTTCTTTCTCTGCTGTGTATGCCATGAAAATTGGATCTTCCATAACTGTTAGAAGGAGGCTAGAAGAACATTAAAAGGAAAAAAGAAGAAAGAAAAAGTTGAAGGACTTTTCTCAAAACAGCTATGCTTTGAAAAAGGAGAAAAATAGCAATTTTTCTTCAGATGCTGATTTATTATTGGGAAATATTAAACCATCAATAAAAATGGGTTTTTGTTTTCTTGTTTTCTGTGAATACATTTCAGATTCAAGTCATATGAAAAAAAGAAGTTGCAGTTTGAATATGTTTCCCAGCTGTCCCACATCTGGTCCCTGGTAAAGCACTACTGAAATGCCCCCTTCCTCTCACACACACACACACTTCAGATACTGATGCAGTCTCTCCTACATCAATCTTAAAACATCAATTATTCTGAAGCTATTGACTATGCTAAGAATTACTCATGTCATTAAGACAACTTAATGTTACAGTGCCTGGGTGAACTGTGTTGGAGTTGGATGCTGGCTAATTGCCAGGCATCCATGAAAAAACTATCCACTTATTTTCCTCTGGTATAGCTGAGCAGAGGAGGGGAAATTAACATGAAAACTTCATGAGTTGAGATAAGGAATAGGGGAAAAATATTTCAAGGCAAAACAGGTTCAAAACTTAAACAGTATAAAGAAGATTTATTATTAACAGAATTAAAAACAAAAAGGGTAATGAGAACTAAAATAAACCTTTAGAACACCTTTCCTCCCCAGTCCCTTCCTCTTTCGATCGGTGGATCGCGCAAGGAGACAAAACATGGGGTTTTGGTCAGTTTTTCACTTCTTAAAAATCTTTCTTCAGTATGCTTAAGGAAAAGAGTTTCTTTATTCTGCTGTGCCGTGGGATCCTTCCCACAGGAGGTAGTTCTCTGCAAACTTTTGCAGCATGGTTTTAACTTTCCCAAACAGCAGCCCGCCCCCCCTGCTGTCATGTGCGTCCCTCCCACAGGCCAAGCAGTCTTCCCACCGTTGCNTTTTAGTTCATGGGGTTTAGTCTTGTAAGGATGAGCTATTCTAGTTTGGAAGCATGGGTTCTCTTTCTCTATCTCTAGAATCAAGGGTCTTCTCTCTCTGTTCGAGTTCCTCACTAGATTACAGCTTTTCAGCATCCACACGCTCCAGCATGAGCCCTCCTTCTCACAGGCTGCACATGGATCTCTCCATCCCCCCATGCACTCCATGAATTACAGGGAAATAATTTGTTGCATTATAGTCCTCATCACAGCTTGCAGGAGAATTTCAGCTCTGGCACCCAAAGCACTTCCTCCCCTCCTTCCTTTGCACTGACCTCGGTGCCACCATGTTGGTTCTCCTCACGAGTCCTCACTTTTCCTTTTTCTCTGACTCGGAAGAAAATTGTTGTCTGTAGGTATTATTGTTCCCAAGTTCTATCAATTGGAAAGTTCTTACAGAGCTTCACAGCGCTGAAAAGGTTGATCTTGTCTGTGCTCCGTGTCGGGGAATTGTTCGCTGTGTTTTCGTCGCTGGCCACATGGTCTCTGCCAGCACCACATGGGTGGCCCCGGCAGCGCCATCCCGGTCTCAGGAGGGCCCTGGCCACATCATCCCCAGTGGCCCCCGCCAGGATGGGCCGCAGCAGCTGCCCCACCACTCCTCAGGAGAAGAAAAGAGAGCTTCCCATCTTAAACATGTCGTCACAGAGGCGTTACCGGCTTCTCTAATTGGGCTATTAACCTGCCCATTGTCAGAGCCTTCAGCAATTGGATCTGTGCTGGACACAGAAGTTTCGAGCAGCTTTTCTCCCGCCCCCATCAAAAACCAGGCTGTGTTAAACCAACACAACTGGTATGGGAGGGAAGGTGGTTTCTGAAGCAAATGGCCAGTCCCTAGCCTGTGGTCACTCTAGGAAGAGCTTCATCCTGGTACAAACAGTGACCCAACAGTCAGAATGTGTCGCTATAGAGCCAGGAACGGAGAGATGTGGCAACACACAAATCCAGCGAAAAAATGAATTATTTATTAATTTTACAATCATTTTTATATAGTCTAGTCCCATAAAGCAATTGGACAGTGTTGACACTCCTCCTAGGGTGATTGCTTTAGGTTCTATCACATCCATGGTGAAACATTTCTCAGTGTATCATAAACAAAACTCAGCAAAACACCAGATGTGAATATTGTTTACATAAACTATCTTACTGTTTTCATATCCTGCATGAGAAAGGAAAGGTTCTCAAAGAATTAATGCAAGAAGCTGGAAAATTCATCTGCTAGCAGCATTTTGGTATCCACAAGAATGAGAGAAATCGGCTTTATAAGGACATATTGACAGTGGAGCCTACCACTGGATCATACAGGAGTGAGATCTGAGCAGAGATAGGTGGAAAGCCAGAGTCTCACATCCACTGTGAAAATGGGGTCTCACATCCACTATGAAACACACATTTCCCTAAACACACCCTTGATTTAGGGTGTGAAGAGACAAGACAGAAGCAGTGAAATTGGCTCCTATTTTTCCACTTCTAAACTTCAGGGCTTGAATAGGATTATTGAGAGGGGGAAAAAAAAGACTCAGTGTTCCAAAACATTGATTGTTACAATACAAAAAAAAAGAAAGGAAATCTACTGAAACAGCTAGCCCAAAGAATTATAGTGAAGCTGAACTGGAAAAAACAGATAAGACAAAGAGTATCATAGAATATAATTTTTTGCCTCAGTGTTACAAGTGATGACTTGAGGAAAAAAGGCATTAACAAGACACAAATAAAAAAGGCCATCAAACCAAAAGAGCTAATTTGTTAATAACATGGAACAGAGTAGAGTCTCTAAATGTAGCTGTAAAGCATTAAAGGATATTCATCAAAAAACAATGAATAGTAGTAATCATATTTTAAAATCTTCCATTTTTCCTGTCTATATAGTTTAAGGGTAGACTATAAGATTCAGAGGATATAAAGAGCAGATGCAGAAGAGAAAGATCTTAATAAATACACAGTACAAACCATGAGTAAGCTTCATCTCAGGTGATCTTACCCAGATCTGAGTAAAGTACAAAGCTTTTGATAAAGTCTCTGTGATCTTCCTCCTCTTTCTGAAGACATAAATTTAGTCAGAAATGTAGTGGAGGAAACTGCATCATAGATTATAGTATAGTCTAAAATATCTAATTCCAGCATGCAAGAGATAATGCTGGTATTGCTTACTTTCCCACTGAAACCAATAAATACAATAAAAATCCAGGTAGACTTGCAAACTGCAACATGCATGAGATTAGCACTGTGTCATAAAAGCCACAAAAGGCCCTTTGATTAGGGGAAATACTAATATGTTGCCCAAAATTCCAGCAGCCTCATGTTGTGGTAGAGGAAGGAATACATTTTCTGCTCACTATTTCTTTTCTTTGGAAGCAGAGAGATTCTGAATCAGACCACTAGAGATATTTGGCAAGGAATACAGCAAACTTAGATAATGGTTTAAACGATTATTTTGGATCCAGCTGTAAATCTGGAGCATAAAATCAGAGGACAAAAAATGCTAGAAAATGTAGAAAACTTCAAGATATCACCTATCCTCTGAGCACAAAATAGGAATAGTGATGCCTAGCTTGATGTTATTCCTGACAAATCACCCTTAACATGTTGTTTCAGCTAATACCACCGTAAGCATTTAGCTGACAAAGGAACTTGAGTAAGCCATTTGTTTTCCCAATGTGAAAAAAAGGGAAAAAACCCCCCAGAGAATGTGACTTTTTCATAGGTTGTAGAACTGAAGGGTTTTTTCAGTTTAAAATTTTGGTGAGAAAATTCAATTTTTACATATGCTTTTTTTTGTTGTTGTTCTGAGGGGGATAGTAGGATGACCTGTTAACACATCCATCCTTACCTGCTTCAGTATATTATGCAAATTGATTTGTTACTCACTTTTTGTGATAAGCAGTAGTGATGCATAAGGTCAGTAGGAAATCTAACAGCAAAACAGCAGCAGCAATCCCTTCAGCTATGTAGGTAATAAACCGTTTGTGATCTCAAGTTGATAAAACACAATTGTAATAAATACAATTGGTATTTTGTATAAATATAAATCAGCATGAACTTTTTATGACAAACTAAGCTGAAAAATCAATGATTGTATAAAGACATTATTCCATGACAGCTCATACTCAATATTCAGACTTTACAGCAATTTCCTCATTTCTAAAAAGCCTTTGTTATGCTGAGCCAGCTCTTAGGAAAGCTGTGACTGGGGTGACCAAAGGTGAGTGAACACAGCACAGCAGTACGAAAAAAAAATAGCTATGCTTTGTATAATCCTTTTCTATCTCCTTCCTTCCCCTGGTGAGAAAGCAGTCCATATATAAGTGACTCAATATGTGGTTAATAAAAGTTCTCAGTCTACTCAAATGAATGTTCTTGGCTAACAAAACAAAGCTGTGAGGAGTGGCCGATACCCCAAAGGGCTGTGTTGCCCTTCAGAAGGACTGCGATGGGTTGGAGAGATGGGCAGAGAACTGTCTGAAATTCAACAAGGTCAGATGCAGGGTCCTGCACCTGGAGAAGAATAATGCCTGCTGATCTGCTGCAAAGTAGCTCTGCAGAAAAGGACCTGGGGGTCCTGGTGGACAACAAGCTGCCCATGAGCCAGCAATGTGACCTTGTGGCCGAGAAGGCCAATGGGATCCTGGGGTGCATTAGGAAGAGGATTGCCAGCAGGTCGAGGGAGGTGATCCTGCCCCTCTACTCAGCCCTATTAAGGCCACATCTGGAGTGCTCTGTCCAGTTCTGGACTCCTCAGTACAGAACAAGAGAGACAAGAGAGATATGGAGTTCCTAGTGTGGGTCCAGCACAGGGCAACAAAGATGATCAAGGGACTGGAGAATCTCTTTTAGGAGGAAAAGCTGAGGGAGCTGGGCCTGTTCAGCCTCAAGAAGAGATGACTGAGAGAAGACATCATCAGTGCCATAGAATCACAGAATCAGCTAGGTTGTGAAAAACCTTTGAGATCACCAAGTCCAACCTGTAAGTCTGTAAGTATCTGAAGGGAGGGTGCCAAGTAGATTGATGGATCCAGGCTTTTCTCAGTGATGCTAAGCAATAGGACAAGAGGCAATGGACAGAAACTGATGCACAGGAAGATCCACCTGAATATGAGGAAGAACTTCTTTACTGTGCAGGTGCTCAAGCACTGGAACAGATTACCCAGAAAGGGCATGGAGTCTCCTTCACTGGAGATATTCAATAATCATCTGGACACAATCCTGTGCCATGTGCTCCAGGATGACCTTGCTTGAGCAGGGAGGTTGAACCAGATGACCCACTGTGGTCTCTTCCAACCTGACCCTGTGGTTCTGTGATTGTAAATATTGTTCCATAAGAGATACCCAACAATCATTCAATATTTCCATGGGCAGCAAGTCATTTTTCAGAGTACCAGGAAGATCATCTCAGTGCTAGAGAGATTTTCTGTTCAGTATTGCACACAATGGTATCAGTTATTTTCTGCTCTAATTCAAAAAAAAATCTGTTCAGTTTTTAACAAAAAAAATTTCACAAAAATTTCCCCCATTATCATCCCCTTTTTTTAATCACCTTGTATTGTACATGCCTTGATGATGGATGTCAGGAAACCTACCCCATTTCTTCTAGCCCAAGCAAAAAGGCTTTCTTTGAAAACTGCAACCTAGGCAGGAAAAGTTAAACTTATAGTAACTTTGCTTAAAATGCGTTGATTTCTTTGGAATGGAGTCATATCTTCAAATGAAACTAAAGAGCAACCTGTAATAACTAAAGGTAGAGACAGACAAAAAAATGGCTTCAAGGTATAAGCCAATTTATTCTTATAGTGCTCAAGTCTGTGGTGAGGTAATACTTATTTTTGAGGTGAAAAGCGTTGGAGGAAAGAACAGAGGTAATATTATCAAAGTCACACAGGTAATCCACAGCTCAAGTCCTCAGCAATTTATCGGTGAACAGGAGCTAAAATCTGTCTTCAGGTGTACTCCCTCTTTAATGTTCTGTTCACTCTACAATGAAACCACAGCTGCCCGAAAGTGCTTCCATTGGGGTAGACAAGAAAGTTACGTTCTTAGTTCACAGGCAAAGGAAAGCAATCAGTATCGCTAATGACAGTAATCCCAGCTAACCAGTTGCTGAGCCATCACCAGATGGCTTTCCTCTCCAGGATCAGAAAGGTTCACAGCTTCTTATCTGGCTATCCTGAATACAACAAGAGACTTGCTCAGGTATGCCTCTTTAGTATTAATGTGTTCATTGGAAAGGAAAACAAAAAATACTGACTACAGAAGAGTCTTATCCTTGAATCCAATGCTATTTTACTGGAAAGAAAAAAGAAAGAAAATTCTCTCAGAAGTTTACACTGCTGAAGGTATGTGACACTATAGAGAAGGCTGCCTGATAAAAACCAACACCTTTTGTATTATAACCACATATGGAATCACTCTACTGCCAGAATGTTTTCAGCTCCTGTGTACTTTAAACGACAGGATGATGTATATACTTACCTTGAAATTCAGGAAAAATTATAATGTCTTTTTTTTCCAGCTGTTATACTACCCACCAGAGAAAATAATATTCTATGCCAGGGAGTACTTACAGAAATACAAAAAACACCCATCCTATAAGTAACAAGAGAAAAAAAATTAAAATCTTATATTTGATTGTCATCAAGGATGGGTGAATCTGGATAGAGCTGCAGATTTCAGCAGCATCCCCACCCTTCAGTTTAACTGCTCCATCCAGACTTCATTTTTCTTTTTCTGAAGTTTCACCTTCAGTTTTATCAGGTCAAGATAATAATCTCTGAGTTAATGAGTTTGAAAGCTGAGATTATCAGCTGTCAGTTAAATTTGGATGAGAAAAATCATTAGATTATTTTTCTTTTAACTAACAACAACTCAAAGCCTGTATGCCTTTTCTCATTTGAAGTGAGCAAAACCTCCCTTCGGCATTTGTTTTCTTTAACTATACAAAACCTTTTGTAATTACTGACTTTAATATCCCAGTCAAGATTTTGCAGAAACATGTCAGAGGCTTGTCATGCGTCTCTTTAGTTCTTACATTCTCAACAAAGGTGATATGCTGACAGGAGGTTATTAAGTATATTTTCAGCATCAGTACAATTTCTGTTAAGCATTAGTATTTCTCTGCAAGTTTGAGAATTTTTTTTGCAGCACACTTTTCAACCTTAAGTGCACCGACTTTGGTTTTGAGGAGGAAGCGCTGATAGGGCAGAGAGTTGTTTTAGTAAGAGATTTGAACTGCTCTGTCAAGACCTTTATGTGTTTTGTCTCATGCCTTGTTGGACTGGCATGTATGGTATCCTAACTGAGTATCACTGAAAGAGTTTTCCCCACAACTGAAAAGCAGAAATCCAGCATGAATGCATTCATGCCCAGAGAACAGTGGTTGGTTCAGTAGAGACCCATAGAGATGGTTTGATATCTTGTGTTCATACTGAATGACTTCATGAAGGAAGAAGGAATCTAATTTCATTCCTATCCTAGTTCTCCTTACCCCCTTAGTGCAGTCCTTATCTTCTGTCTGTTTCCCACAGCCCAGAAGCACTGCTGTCTCCTTCCAGCTCTCAAGGAGTGTGTGATAACCCTCAATGACTGGACAAGTAGTTCCCTGCTTTTCATCTGAATGCTAATGAAGATTATCCTGCTGTATTCGGCCTTCATGTGATCTCACCCTGAGCATTATGCGCCATTCTGGGCCTCACTAATTTAGAAGGATGTGGAGGTATTTGAATGTATCCAGAAGAGGGCAACAAAGCTGGTGAAAGGCCTAGTACAAACCATACTGCACTGAAATGTAACTTTGACCCCCTAAACATAAATGTAAATGCAACCACCAACCCGTTTTTCAGATCTAGTGGGACCACACAGAAACACATTTCTGTTTTACTTTGCCTCAGAGAACTTGCTACCCTGCTTTCTGCTAAAGCAAGAAAAAAATTATTAAATCTTTTAAAAATGTCTGTGTCTTCAGGAGGGAATAAGCACTTCTTTTTCAGCCCTGCTAATTTTTCAGTCATTTCATATGACACATCTCATTCTTTCCCAATCATCTACCAAAACAACATGTGGATTGCAAGTCTTCTTCCTTTCTTCAAAGACTGTCTCAAAGAAAAAAGCATGGTAAGAAAATGGATTCAGATGTGGAATCTGGTGTCACGACAGATCTCCATATTGATAGAATTTTTAGAAGGAAAGATATGGTGAAGAACATATCAGAAATTGTATAATTATGTAACATTCAGCTGTTTCTGTAAGAGTTGTCCAACAAGAAATACGCTACTTTACAAACACATTGCTTTATATGTTCCAGGTTTTGAGGTCAAAAAATATTTGCAGAAGTCCGATTTTAGCTGTAAAATCCTATTGCTGGAAAACAACAGTCACAATATTTGGTGGGATAGAGTGGATAATCTTAGTGATATTGAATTGATCTCATGGTTTAATTTTCACTAGCATTCAAAAACATTAAATGCAGCATGCTGACTTTTACTGATACAACTGCAAGAACTGCTCTCATGATGCTTGAACACCTATTCCTTCCTCTGTCCCTTTTTCCTTAGCAAGAATTCCATGCTGTTTTTCTTTGCAAAAGTACATTCACCTTTAGACAAGAAACAAGCTGCTTCTTTCTACCATACCACCTCTCAGAATCAGCAGTTTTTGGACTGTTACCTCTTCTGAAAATAATTCTGTGCTCTTAAAACAGCCTTTCACCTAAGATTCCTCCTCTTCAAAAGTTCTTGAGGTCCTCTCAGCAACAGCTTAAAAAAAAAAAAAAGGGCTTATCTTTCCTCTTACTCTCTCAACCTAAAACCTAAACAGCAGCTCTCCTCCTCTCCTCCCACCTTCTAGACTCAGTATTTCAAAATAACTCTGGAACTGGGCAAGGCGAGAAGAATTGCTTTACCCATGCAGAATCACACCAAGAGGCTTAAAGCGTTGGAAGAGTTTGGTAGCAAATCTGAGCTGGAGCATGGCTTAGCTGTAATGCTAAGCCAAAGAAAATGACATGACTGAACTGGTAGAACATACACAAAAAAAATAGTGCAGCAAGTTTCTGGCAGCAGTTTGTTTATTCTAGCCACAACTGTTGGATCAAGCAGAGTAAGTCACTCATGAGTTTGTGAGAGACTTCACTGTCTGTACCACAGGGTGCAGTGAGAGCTGATGCCCGGCTTGTTGTTTCTCTCCACTTACTGTTTTTTCCGTATCACACTGGAAATATTAATTGTGTGTTATGAAAAAGTTCCAAATGTTGAAGAGAAATAATAGGAAATCCTTGGCATTTCACTTTCTTTGAAATTAATGAAAACTCAAAAAATGCACTTAATAATACAGGGAGAGGGCTTAAAAGGGATACAATGGAGTGTTTTCTGAATCATACTGTACTTCATATTCTTTAATCATTTCTTGTATTTTTTTTTCTCTAATAAACAGCCATAACTATGCTGCTGTTGCTAGGACTGAAAATCATAAATTGAATTTGTTTCAAGAGCAAAAGAATCATGGGAGCTAAACTCTCTTCTTTTGGAGAAGAAATATTCTGTGTAGGTAGAACTGATCATTCTGAAGGTTACTGTATGTTTTGCAACTGTATGTTTTCGTGTTGGTGTTAGAAGCACTGCACTTGGAGTAAGAAGAAAATATTTCTATTGCTCTACAATTAGGACATGCTTGATTATATCAGTATAGTCAGGATTTTGGAATTTGAATGTTTAAAATTGTCAGAGGTGAGAACTTTTTGTCCTGTTTCCTGTATTTTTATCACATTCTGCTCATTTTCATGGATTTTTGTGGTCAAGTATTCAAAGTGAAGCAGGTCATCATGGTTTTTCCCAAGCACATTCTCCACTTTTCAATTAACCATATCACATTTTAAACATATTCTGGAATTTTGCACCCCATGCCACAGCACTGTCAAACATCCATGTATCACCAGGAACAAGGGCAGAGCAATGAAAGCTGGACTGAATGCTGCAACAGAAGAAGGTCTGGAGTGGTACAAGGATTATGTCTTCAAAATGCATTCTACAGAGAAGAAGCAAAAACAAGTTTGTTTGGGTTT
>VZTE01005386.1:670622-681986 GCA_013397775.1 Eulacestoma nigropectus | reverse complement strand
TTTTTTTTTTTTTTTTTGGAGTCATAACAAAAATAGAGGTAAAGGTGGAATTCAACCCCACAGTTTGAGAAATTTCAAGTGTCTGTGTGTTGGGACATGTAGCTCCCATTATAAGCAAACTGTGACAGTAGTAACAGCAAAACCTAGAGAGCTTCTCAGCTCTCCAGGAGGAAACACATTATCTGAATAAGGTGGAGCCCAGTTTACAAATGTCTACATTTACAGCTGTGAGTGCACTCTTTGCCTTTGTTGGAGAACAGGTCTTATACCTGAGGCTCTGCGGTACAATGTGCTGATGGGGAATTCTCCCCCTGCCTTCTTTAGGAGAATGCCCACCTCTTCCTGCAAACTCAGGCAGTCACTCCCCTTCCAAATCATCTCCTTCCTGTAAGTCATATGAGGAGCAGCTGAAGGAGCTGGGGTTGTTTAGCCTGGAGAGAAGGGGCATCAGACTCTCTACACTCTCTACAACCACCTGAAAGGTTGTAGCCAGGTGGGGGTTGGTCTCTTTTCCCAGGCAACCAGTGACAGGACAAGAGACTCCCTCAAGCTTCACCAGGGGACATTCTGGTTGGACATCAGGAAAGGTGGTCAGGCATTGAAACAGTCTGCCCAGGCAGGTAATGGAGTCACTGTCCCTGGAATTGTTCAAGAAACAGCAGGAATGACTTAATTGTCAAGGTGGTGCCCAGTCAAAAGTTGGGCTTGATGATCCTGGAGGTCTTTTACAGTCTAAATAATTCTATGATTCTATTCTATTCTGTGTTTCTTAACATCAAACCAGTTTCTCACTAACAGGTCTAAAATCCTACAGTGAGATCAGACAAGCTTAAACTCAGCTTATTTTTGAGAAAACAAGATTTATTGTTAACTTTGCTATCTTTTACGTGCTGCTAATTGGAATGTGGTATTTAAATAAATCCTCACTTGTTACTGAAGAGTTATTTTATTTGGGTAAAAGTATTAATGCCTTAGAAGGTCCTATTTTGAAAACATTTACTATTTTCTCCTTTACTTACCAGTCACAGTAAAACTCATCACATAGTTTTTGTTTCTCCCAGCAGCTACACGGCAGTACATTGCGAAGTCAGAAGCTGTAATGTTTTGAAAGACAATCCTGGAGTTTTCCTGATCAGAACAATCCACTGGTGTACATTCTTTGAAATCTGAACCAAAGCTTTGCTTTCCTGACAAGTTGCACAGAATGACAATATCTACCCAATCTGCTTTAATCCTTTCCCACTTTGCTCACTGCACTGAATCTCCAATTTTATAAGGGCAAGTAAAAGCAACTTTTCCTCCTGGCTTGGTAAACACGGGATTATTTTGTTTCTCAGACACTTCAAAAGCATCTGTTGAAAAACGCAAAACCCAACAAAAACCTGCTTATAATTTATTCAAGGGAAGTTTAGTATCCACAATTCCAGTACAGCAAATATTAATGAAATTGACTTAACAGAAGATAGGTAGTGAAATCATTTGAAATGCTGAAAAATATAATTTATACCTATCTATGACTGTATTTTTTGTGCACGTTTAGACAAAACAGTCTTTATGGAACTGTGAGTCTGTGATGACATTGCAAGAAGGCTATTTCTGTAAACATTGAGTACATGAATGTTCTATTAACAGTTTCAGCAAATATTCAGCAGCATAAATTATGGGGCCTAATCTAATTAAACTTGGCGTAGTCTTGTTCTTCTTCCACACTAGTTATAATAAGAAAATGGTATGATGTGACCCTCAGGACATGCTTTAGTAAATTATGTTAAAAGACATTCCAGCCTAAGAACTGCAATTCTCCCATTCACAAACCTCACACCACTTAAATTTAAAAAAAATTCTTATCCATTCATATACTCTGCTTGGGAAAAACCTGTATGATTGTCTGTGATATGAAAGAAGACTTCCAGACAAATTCAAGACTTCAACCACATAGAAACCATAGGTATATCTTAAATAATTTTGACTGAAATCCCTTTGCTCTGACTTACTGTTTCTAGTAATATAATTTACTGTTTACAACTTGAGAAAATAAATGTTTAAAAGTCTGCAATAGAAAGATTGTCAATTTCTCTGATATTCAGAGCCATCAAATTTCTAAAGGCAGCTTTGTAATGCCTGTATCTCATAAGCTAGGACAAGCGCTGTCATCTTGCTGAAGACTTTAATGTAGGAAAAGATTAATGATCACACTGTTTTTCTTATGCTGTAAAAGGATCAATCTTTCAAGTTCTTCAATAAGATTTTTTTTGAATTAGATGTTTTTAAATTAAAAAAGATGCTACTATATATTTTTTATGTGTTTGTCTCTATCTGTGGCAACAACTGGAAGGTAAGTAGGCTACCTAGGAATAAGTGATTCCATTCATGTTGACAGGATGGAGACTCCATTGTGGGAGTCTGTAACTTCAGAGAGTCTCTCAGGCTCTGCGAAACAGTGAGTGAAAAAGTCTAGCCTGCGATTTTTTATCAATGGAATACAGCACAGAAAAATTACATTCCCTCTGCCTTTGGAGACCAGAAATATGATTAAAACATTGAAATGTAGAAAGACAAAAGGAACAGTGTCTAGCGAGTTTACCTAAAATAATTAATGAAGAACTTGAAGATCCATGTAGACTGCAATCAAGGAGACTGAAAGTTAATGACAGACAAGGACAGAAGAGAGATAAATTCACTAAACCAAACAGAAGGTACAACACAGTGAAGCTAATTAACTCCTTACACAGCTTGCCAAAGACAGCTAAATTTCTATTACTCAAGTTGACTGCCGAGGCTGGATAATCATTTAAGTTATCATGCAAATTCCAGCAAGAATTTATTCATGGAAGTCTAAGTATTATTCAAATTGAACTGAATGACTGCTATGATGGGACTCCACACTTACAAAATATGTTCCTTGAAGTACAGTCCCTCAAAATTCACTACATTAAATCAGGTAATTTTTTTTGTACCTAGCAGATGCAGATCTGCAGATTCATTCAGATCTGCTAGGGAAGAGGAGTAAATGAAAAAGTGATGGAAACCCATCCTCTCCTCCGAACACCATATTCTTAGAGGTCAGATTCTTCCAGAAACAGCCTGCTTGACAATAAACCACATATTCTTGCCAAAGAAGTCTTGACCTTCATTGTGCAGTCTTTGCTCTGGTCTTCCACTGTGGGCAAGCCCTACTGCTACCCACATTCCCCTCAGGAGCATCGACGGCTCCCCATCTTCTCCTGGGTCCATCCATGCTGTCCTATTTGTTTCATCACAATGCCACCCTGAACTCCAGGTGTTTCTCCTATGTAAACATGGTTAATAGGGAATTTTGTGTATGATGATGCTACCTCCCACCTTCCAGAGCATTCCCACCTGACCCAAATGACAGGACCTTATAATAACCAGCCTTCTTCCCTGCTGCTTTGCTATATATTTGCTAGAATGTTGTACATTGCACATATGGTCAACTAGGAACAAAGAGATAAAACATTTTCCACCAAAGTGATGAAAATCCCTTCTGTCTTGAAATTTATTCGTTAACTCTTGTGTTATATTTGCCAAACAATATATCCCAGTTGCTCAATAATACATAATATTACAACATCGTAGTATACTATAACAGGTACATCACAAAGCTAACGTTGCCTTGCAAATTCAGTGAAGAATTTCCATGTAGAAGTCTTGATATAACTTTATAATTTGCAGGTATACAAATAATAAATGTTATGTTAATAATAAGAACAAGGTACAAACAGCCAAATTAAAATAGAAACAGTTTGGAGATTCTTGGCTGCTCTACATTCTATCATAACCATTTTCTAACACAGACATCATGACTTTTTGCTTGTTTGTTTGCATATATATTTTATTTGAAAGTATGCAGAAACATTAATGTATTTTCACTCTTGATGAATAATGTAAATGTCTCCCGTTATTACAATATGGTACCTTGAACAATTTATATGATTATATAAGGCACAAACAGTGGCGAATCAGGCCTACATAGTTCTAATTAAATCTTCTAAGTACACTAAAATATTCCAGGCTTTTGTTTTAAGCAATTGTCCCATTTTATTTTGACAGCAGCATCAGCATAGTTCTTTCATCCTCCTTCTCCTCTATTCAGTCACTTACTTTAATTAGCATCTTTCTAAACACAGTTTCTTTGCTTTCAGCCTGGTACATGTGGGATGAAAACCTCCAGCTCTGAGAAACACTTCTATGGGAAAAAAGCCCACCCACACATGTTCACCCCTGCACACGCACAGCTCAAGGTGACACGCCACGTGTGAACATTCCAGCAATCCTAAATAAAAATTTATATTGCACCTGATAAAAATAGACTCTGCCTTCCTGCTGCTCATTCCAGACACTGCCACTGCTGCCTGCTCTGCCCATGGTCATGTCATCTTGCTTCCTGAACAGAAAGTAGGAGGAGGTGACAGCACTCAGGATAGGTCCATAGGCCTCTCCTTAGTGAGGAAGTGCTCATATGCTTGTTATCCTCCACCAGCCTCTTTTGGCAGCATGTTATCTCATCATGTTTTGCAGTTGTACCTAGGTCTGTCTGGTATTAGATATTTAAAGGAGAAAAAGTACAAGCGTTCATATTTTTAAAATATATAATCTTTCAATATTTTTCTTGGAAAGCAAATACCAGAAATACAGAGGTATATTTCTATGTTAATGACCCGTGCTGTCTCAGAGTGGATAAAGGGAGAGAAATGCTGTGCTGAGACACTGCATGTCACAGCCTGCCTATGTGTGTGCACTGCGTTTGTGCCCAGCTGCTCACACCTTCCACAAGGCTCTTCAGGGGCAGATGACAGGCAGAGCAGAGGTTTAAGCCACAAAGAAGAAAAAAGGCAGGGGAGAGGGGACGGAAAAGGGTGTGAAAAATCAAGCTGAATCCTAAGGATGAGTATTGGAACCAGTGTTTCTCAAGAGTGAAAGTCACAGGTGTCAAGGCAGTGGAGAGGATACAAACCCAAGCTGCCCATCTCCAGAAGTCATATAACACCCAGGAGTGTAGCATGAGTATACACTATGGGAATTTGCTGTCTGGCTTCTCAGATCCTTGTTATTACTTCAAATGGATTGTTTTATAGGCTGAAAATATATTGGAGAAGAAGGAAATACATAGTCTGTTTCATAATAAATTTGTTATGCAGCGTGGTACCAGGTAAGAAAATGGAAGAAATCAATATATCATCAGTATTTTTTACCAAACGTTTTCTTCCCATTTCTTTTTGTCCTTATTAAGTTATAAATTATATTCCTGTCTTACAGGCCAGCTGAAAGAAAGGTTCATCATTAGAAAAATAAGCAGCAGCAGAAGCTTTTGCAGACAGGAATATTTCAGACCTTAAATAGTAATCATCTGTTTCTGATTTCCTTTAGAGTATTTGGAAGTTTAACTACCTGAATCTGTAATTCCTTTTATCCTCTGCTTTTCACCTGCCTCTGTTCATTCCGTAAGTTAACTTGTATTTCCCCAAATAAAATATTATTCCATCCGTCCTAGACAAATTAAAACTATCTCTTCAACTGTGAATACTTTACAGCTGTCACTGTAGACTTTCTGTTTTCCCATGCAATTGCATCCTGTGATGGTTTCCAAATTGCATTATCTCAAAGTTTCATCCATCATATCTACAATGTGGGAAACAAAAAACAAAGTTGCAAAACTCTTGGATCTGAATTTAACTACTGGGTGTCACAGCAGTTATGTTGGATAGGAGAGATAATACCATACTTTAGTTAAATTGAATTTCCAAGTGGTGGCCGCAGTGGCATAAAATTATGGAAGAGCAGCGGAGAAGATGAAGTATTTTTGGCTTATAGAGGTAGCAGAATACTTGCCCTCAAAAAAAAGTGTTTAACCCATTAGATTCCACTTGTGCCCCCTTAGCATTTCCCTATTTGTGTTGGTAAAATTGGAATGGCCATCTTTGTGCCCTGTTTTCTTGTTTTCAAGATGTTTCCTGTCCATATAATTGCACACCATCTGCTTGTCAGCCCAGTCCACTTCCTCTCTCACACGTGGGTTGTCATCTCGCTTTCTTATTGCAGCTCCCCTTACCAGACTGTTGACAAGGATGGTTTTTCCCTTGGTGCTCAGGCAGATCCTGCCTCCTTCTAGCATTCCTTGATCAATAGAAGAGCCCATGGTGATAAAAGGCAACATGTTGTTGACACCAGCCATGCAACTCAGTCTTGGCCCACAGAACTGTCCTCCTCTTCCCAGGACTTTTCCCTTCTTCAGCAGAATCAAGAAGAAGACACCACCTAAGCTGCCTATGTCCCTGATCACCCCCTCTAGCACCATGCAGTCATGCCTGATGTGCTCCAGGTCTCTCCTGGGCTGATCTTTGGTGTACATGCAAAAAAAGCATCAGGGCAAGCCTCAGCAGTCTCACTGCAGCACCCTAAAGTCTACCTTGGCAAGCAAAAAATCTCCTGACAGCAAGATGGGTCAGCAGATGAACAGACAAGAAGTGAGAGTCATCCCCAAACTATCACAAAACAGACAAAGGTCTGATAAATAGCTATAGTAGCCAGCTGATACATGTTCATCAAAGCAATGCTCATATGGAACATATAAAACCAGCCTTCTAATTTTATCTTACTTTGGTAAAAGCACAGCAGTCCCCATGGGTACTGAATATTACAATTTCTTCCTTAACATAGCACATTCCGATGCAAACAAAGTAACCAAGAGTACATAATACCATCATTATTCTTAGTAATGAACTGAACATTCAAAATTGTAAGAATTAAAAAGAAGAAAAGAGAAAAAAAAAGGTAAAAATAACTCCCCAGAGATGAATAAAAGGATCTGGATGCTCTGTGCCTGCTAGCCAAATAAAATCGAAAATGTTATCATGTTGTCTGTTTCCAAAAGAAAAATTTTCTCAGGTATGTCAACAGAGAGTTATATACAAGGCAAGGGAGGCATTTTTCTGCTTCATTTAGCGATGGTAAGACCTTATGTGGAACATGACTTCTAACTATTTATCTTATTAAAAGAAGGTTATACACAAACAGAAGAAAATTCAGATGACAACAATAACTGATTAAATTTAGAATTATGAACTGAGAAGAAAAGTTGGAAGAACTGTGTTTGTTTAGTGCAGAGGTATCATAGAAGCACAGAATCATAAATGTCTTGGATTGGAAGGTACCTTACAGATCATCTAGTTCCAGCTCCCTTGCGGTGGGCAGAGACAACTTACACTGAACCAAGTTGCTCAGAGCTCCATCCAGCCTGGCACTGAACATTTCCAGGGATGGGGCATCCACAACTTCTCTGGGCAAAAAAAATGAAGGATGAAGGCTGGTAACCTGACATTTTCTTTCTCTCCTTTTTTAGAGGACTACAATTAATAAAGTCATTATTAACCAGGAAATGTCTAGGTTTGATATAATGGAAAAAAATCTCCTTGTAAGGCTGGTTACGTGCTGTAATATGACCTCACAAGAGTTTCATTCATGCATTTTCAACATGGAAGTTTCTCAGACACATTAAGGATATGCTTCTCCTGCTCCAGAAGGCAGAGACGAATGAGATGAATTTGGAATGTCTCTTCCAACTGGAGTTTTCCACAATTCTACAATTCCTTTTGATCTAAGCTAAGCTTTTCCTTCAGAAAGGAATAGGAGATATCTCTTGTACTCCTAACTGGTTTGGTTCCTTTCCTTTTAGTGTTTTATACTGAAGGGGCATCCAATCCTTCGTTCATCATAAGAGATAAAAAGTAAGAAAAGCAGCATTTAACAGGTCAATAATCACAGCAGAAGTGTGAAAAAGGCATCTTCACTTGTCTTCATCCTCTTGCTTTCTAATTAGGTGCTGACAATGTGGCTGACACCGTGTAAGATACAGAGATAATTCTGGCTATGGGGAGCTCAACGTCTAAGAGCCGAAGAATGAAGATCCCTTGGGATTAGTTCTTGCTTCCATGTGCTTTAAAAGTCTGATAATTTTTCACTGTAGACCTATGAATCACTTTCTAAATTGAGACAGAGATAAATAGAAAGCAAGTTATTTCAGGTGAATAGGGACTTGAAAAAAAGCTATGCAACGTGCTGCTTTTGGCAGGCAGAAGAGCATTAATATAGAAGTAAGTGGTGAGTGGCATGGATATCTTCACACTAGCCAAGAATAGAAAAGCTCTGTCTCTGCTATCACAGAAGAGGTTGATCACTCTATTTTAAAAATGGGAGTACTTTATGGTACATCTGGCATTTAAATACTCTATTAATGAACTTCCATTCTTATTCAGAGTTCCTAGCAAAACATATCCCCTGAGAAAATGGTCCATTGTCACTGATTGACAGAAACACAAATTTACCCATGAAGCAAAAAAAACCCAAGCTCCAAACCCCACAATTTCCAATTAAAACAGAAAAAAAAAAAAAAGGAAGACCCTCCCCCAAATCAACAAAAAACCCCCAACAAATTATGCAACTCTGAATAATTCACATTGTGGATATAAAAGTCGCTACAAACATCAAAATAATATTTTCCCCATTCTACTCAGAGCATAGCATGGAACTTTTAAAGTCAAACTAATACTATTTTAACACCTAACTGAAAAAAATCCTGAGAAAATAAACAGAGTTTTCCAAATACATAGAAATTCTTCTTAAAATTAACGGTTCTGGAAGGCAAATATGTAAACACAGGAGAAAAAATATTCCAGGTAATTATAACTTCATTTGTTTTTAATGTAAATAAACATACAACACTGTTCTGCTATAAAGGGCAGTTTTTAATTAAATAGTTTATATATCACATAATTCTTCACTGCTGAAGACTTTTGACTTTCTATCTAGATGTGTAGCAAAGGCACGGTGCATAGTAGATCAACATCAGCTTATGATCTCTCTAATGATGTTTATTATATTTTACATTTTAACTTAAATTTGCATTGTAAATTTGCTCTTTGTCCGTTTTAAGATCTCTGATCCAATTTTAGCTGATTGAGTTCTGCATCACAAAGCTCTTCACAAATTGATTTACTTTGCTTCTAGGACACTTTTTGCCTATGTTCAATCATTTCTGCTTCTGTTAAATCTGAACTAATTGATATTCTAATTACATTTCAATGAAAATTTTAAAACTCTTAATTCAGGGACTGCTGCATTTTGAAGCAATGCAGCCTAGAGAGCTAACTATTAATAAGGCCAAGTGGTTTTGGAAGGATGTGTGAAGCACATGAAGCCAGATGAACTTATCAGTACTTCTTAATGCAGCATGAGTCAGAGGATAGTTTGTGGCTGTGTAGGAGGCATTAATACCGTGGTCTGGAAATGGGAAAATTATTGCACTGAACAGCAGCTGACAAAGAAATTCTTCATACTTTTAGAAGGGCAAGACAGAAAAGGATAAGATTATCATTATGGGCAATGACAATAGAAAGTTATAACCAAGTAGTAATGGTACATCATGTATCATCACAGATATGAGAGTGTAATAGGAAGAAAGTTTGGTGTAGTGTCTGTACAGGGAGCCTAAATTATACCCACTAAGTTCAACACAGCACTGGACCTAGAAGACATCTTGCACGTAAATTATCACTAATTTGTTTTGCCAGATTGGGAACAAGACAGGAATACACTTCAGATTTGAGAAGTCTTAAGTTCTAGATGTACAGATATTCATGGAAATCATATTTTTAACCCGATATTTGTCTGTTGTCCTTGTTTTAGCTTTTCTGTTTATACATCCTCATTATAATGCTCCATGGAGTCAAGTATGGCTGAAAAACAACAGACAAAGGACTTTAAGGCAGATATGTGGATGACCATGACAAAACCTGAATTTCCTGGCCAGAATAATTCCTTAAAATCTTTTTCTGTAAATTGATACTTTATTCATACTTTAAAAAAATCCCATCACAGATGACTAACTCTTGTACTGATGGCTTTAACAGAACAGAAAACAACCGAAGGACTGAAGACAGGTCTGGAAAAGGATGAAGTGAACAAATGTATCCATACCTCAAGTGATCAAAGGTAAATACATACTGGACAAACCAGAAAAAGACAACGCATATCATATAAAGAAAAAAGGAGTTTTCCCAATACTTCTTCCAACACCTTTATAAATCAAAGTCATTCAATTCTTCCTTTCAATGTGCTAAAGACTAGAAACATATCTTTTCTCTGTATACATTTCTTTGCAAAAGTTAATAGTTTAAAACAAAACAAAGAAGGATTGCAGGAATTCCTGCTGCTGCTTTGCTGCTGTTAGATACATGGCTGGCAACTGGTGAAATGTCACAGTTGTTTAACGTGTTCTGAGTGGTCACCTGGGATGAAAAGTTGAAGATGCACCTCCATACAGCCCTGTTCAGTGGACTGTCCCAGTGCACTGGTCTCTCTACTCTCTTCCATTTGAAATTAAAGTTTCAGCACCTGCAGCTTCAAACACCTTTTCTTCCAGGCAGCAAGTGCATGAATTAACATATTTTAGATGATCAACAACTCCTGTGTGACATCTCCAATTCTAATGCTTCTTCTATTAGTAGTGACTTCAATCTCTGCTCCTCACATTTTATACTGAACTTAAAATCAGGCTTCAGACATACATCCCTAAGCATTGTACAGAAGAAACTACAGATCACTTATAAACTATTCATTAAGAATGGTGGAATAAAGATACTGACTATTCTTACATAATCAGTATATCTTAGAAAATATGTAAAGAATTCTTTGCTGAAAGTATGAGTTTTGTCTGCTTAGTGCAAGAGGATTTGTGACTCATAAAATGTGGGAACATTGATGGTAAAAAAAGTCTCTTGAATTCAGTTCTGAAAACTGTTGGATATATGCTCGCTCTGCAGGAAGAAAAAAAAAAGAAGCCTCAGATTCACCCAGCTGGCAAGTATCTTCCTGTGGGATAACTAGAGTGTTCTTTACCCATACATTCATGTGTAAAAGAGGCAGCACGAACTCTCAAGTTCTTTGTAATTATGGTGCAGGATTTCAGCACTGCATCCACTTGTAAGAATATCCTGCAGCTACATAACATGAAGTTTCTGATATACTATCCTGAATATTATTTCTTTTTTGTCAGTCTGTTTCAGTAACTGTTTCAGCCACTGTCTGTAAAGAAAGCATGGATAACATTGTGCAGACTGCAAGGGTTCTCTCTCACCTACTTCACAAATGCCATAGGAAACCTTCAGCCAAAATTCAAGGCAAAAGGAACAATATATGTCCTAAGATTTTTATTACATATTCTGATGAATCTCCAGGACTAAGTTAAGACCACATCTAGTAAAAAAAACAAAAAAAAAAAAAAAAAAAAAAAAAAAAAAAAAAAAAAAAAAAAAAAAAAAAAAAAAAAAACCCAACAAAAAAAAAAAA